>JBBPKJ010000104.1:0-49255 GCA_038089195.1 Brasilioporus rufonigricans | reverse complement strand
ATTTACTACTGTACTAACCTACCCTAGTTCTCTTAGGTAGTGCTCTTAATATCAGTAGCTTGACATCTACTGAGGTTCTCATAGTTCCTAGCTTAGACCTCTGCTGAGCAATTCCAACCTCACAACAAGCATATGTATCTGTAAGAAGACCAGCAAGGACTAAATAATAAGGTTTCCAAATGTTGACTGGTAGTGGTACTTACCAACTTCTGAGGGTGTTACATTCCTGCTTAATGACTGTATGCATTGTATTTCCCCTGCAGGCCAGTGCTGTGTTGCAAAGCACTAGGATCCACCGAAAAAAGCGTGAGAATAATACGTGTTTGGTGTACAACTAACTCTAGAAAGCATGCAACAGGCGATGTGCGGAGTATCGGTCATCGACAAGGCGAATCGAAAGGGTCGCAGTTACTATAATGACTGGGCATCCCGACATTGTTCTACCTCTTTCGAAACTCCGGCGACATTCCCAAGACCAGGTAAGACTACTCTCCAAGTGCCTTTGGAAGTGAGTACTCTACGGACTTGATGCTCAATCAGTTCGTGCAGCTTCGGAACGTCCTTTAACATGGCACGACTACCCATAAGAGACGTGGTCTTCAAACTGAGGGTGAACTCTGAAGGAAAGGACATAGTTAAGACAGGTTCGGATGAAAGGGGAGACGGAGGTGTAACGGTAACCTAAGGAGTTCCATGAGTAGGAAGAGACACCGCTAGACGGATGCGGACTCGCCGGTGACTCGAACAGGTTGAGGGATATCGTGAGCGAGACAGGAAGCCGTGCAAAAGAGGACATTGGGTAGTTGAACAGATAGGCAGTAGAAAGCGATATTGAGATACTGTCAACGTAGGACATATGGAATCTGACAGACTATGGGGCGTGCTTGTTAGCACCCGAAGGGGGCTTGGAGCAGAAGACTGACAGTTAAAGCGCCAACTTCCCCCGTACCATCAACCTGAAGGCGGGCATTGGACAGCCGTGGGCCTGAGTTTCCGAGGTCCACAGCATGAACTGTAATGTGATCCTGGATAAAAAGATAGATTTATTTAGGGAGAAAGGCGACAAAAACTAAGAATGTAGAGCGAACAAGGAAGCTGCGAGGACGAATTTGGTTGGCATACGCTTCTATTCGAGCGCGGGCTACTTCTTTCCCGTCGGACCCTTCAAGTCCGTTTTGTAGTTTTGCCCGGTAGACGTCAGCTACCTGGCCAAAGCTTATGAGACTGCGATACCACATCATGATGAAGTAGGTGGACAGACCTGCCGAACAAGGGAGTTGAACCAATTGGCCGACTCTGCGTCATTTGGGACTGTATCGGCCTCAGGCGGTGGTGGACGTGATCGTGATGCAATGTCCGGCTTTGTGAACGGATGGAAAATCGGGGTTTCTGATTGGTCGGTTTGCGGAAGGAGGAAAAGGTATTTGAGAACGAGACCAAGGACGAGGAGGATGGACAGCTGTCCGAGGAGAAGGCCTTGGGTAAAAGTAGGGGTCAATGAGAAGATGTAGTTGTTACCCATGAAAAAGACCGGAGGTGGATGTTCACCACGATCATGAACCCGGCCATATTCGTTGCATGGCCCAGTGCACCCCTCACCAGCACCCTCATCCACACTTCCATCGCTGCTCTAGGTCTATCATCATCCATTCTCTCCACTCTACCTTCATCACCACCATCACCAAACCTCATCCAATGGGCTAGCTACGACTGCATCGACCATAGCCTCACGGCTTCCTATCCGAACTATGTCCTTTCATCATCCTATACCATCAGGAAGGTCCTCATTCGAAAGCATTTCTTGGCCCGGTGCATTCAATCGTACCTCGTCAAACGCCCGAGGTCGTTTCTCGCAAAAGCCGTACCCCTCACTTGGGACATCGACATAGCTTATGCGGATGATCTGGATGAGATGTGGAGCGATGAGTTATGGGACCTCGGCAACACGCTCGACGCGAACGACGGTGACACCAAGCGGTGGTTCATCCTCAAACCGGGCATGGCAGACAGAGGGATGGGCATCAGGCTTTTCGACAGTAAAGATGCCCTACACAGTATATTCCGAGAGTTTGATTGCGATCTTGATGACGACGAGGCAGATGAATCGATCATGTCCACATCTGTCATGACTTCTCAACTCAGGCACTTTGTTCTTCAGGTATCCATAATGTCGGTATAGTGGGTTTCCGAGCTGAGCGCACGGACAGGAGTACGTTTCCACTCCTTTACTTCTCGATCCGAATGAGGTCCCACTGTCGACCTCGACTCAGCCACCATGCGATCTACGGGGTCACAAAGTTAATTTGTTCTTTCCCGGACTTTCGTTTGCCTACTCTTCTGACACTCTTCTGACAGTTTCATTTGCGGACATACGTTGTTGCTTCCGGTGCCCTCACAGTTTTCATGTATGAACGCATCCTCGCACTATTTTCCGCCAAACCCTACCACACGCCCGTGCGCTTCGATTGTGAACCGACCATCTCCCTCGCACCCCATTTGACAAATACCTCCTTGCAGACCCATCGTGGGGAAGAGAATGTGCGTCTTTTGGATGAACTGATTGGGTGTCGTATATTGTCTGGTGGCGAACAATCGAGGGTCAATGTGTTGAACGCTGTAGACACCGCCGTGATCAAACAACAGATAGCTGATGCCCTCTCAGAAACATTCAGGGCGGCGCTCGACCAACCAGTACACTTCCAGGCATGATAGTTCACCGCTTCTGGTCTCGAGGTATCTTAATTCCTTTTGTTTACAGCCGTTACCAAATGCCTTTGAGCTCTATGGCGCTGACTTCGTGGTCTCACATGAACCCGCTGGTTTTCAGGTCAAGTTATTAGAAATGAACTCTGAACCAGCTATCGAACTCACAGGGCCACGGTTGACTTGGATCCTGGAGGATTTGTTCAAGGCCATCGGATTTGTTTGCATCCAGCCTTTTGTGCGGCAAACTAGCGGTAGTGCTTCGCTAGGAGTTGGAGAGGCCCTGCACAATTTACGCAAGTGTCTTGATATCAAAGTTCATGCCTCCATGGCACAATGAATAGTCCAGTAATTTACAACAGAAAGATTGTAGAATTATTTGATTTTGGAGAAGCGTGGTATGAATATACACGATAAATCAATGTTTCCTGGAGATCCAAAGCATATTCACAAGAGTTCACCAAGTCACGCGCAATGATTCGTACCTCTTCTTGGGATTCCTGGTCGAATGGCCCACCCACATCACTTCTCGCTTCCGCTTCCGAGTGTTCCCGCTGGTAACCGCTAGTGTAGGAGTGACGGTATTATTCGATGGATTCCGCAGTGTAGGAGACGTACAAGCATCTCGAAGCTTTTCAGCGAAAGTCTGGTTAACTCCAACGCATCGAATGACAAAACACTGGAGTTTGATGACCCCTTGCCTGTACATGTTTTTGATCATCCGTGCCTGGGAGGGAGGCACCCAGTCCGGGAACAGCATTGTACGTCTTGAAACGTAATTTAGTTTCTGCAAATACCTCAGTCTCCGGGTGACCCTAATTTCAATGCACCCGCACCTTGCGGTCTAGATGTTTCAAAGTCTCTGGCGCAATTATCATGGGACCATGGTCTGCCACCCGTTCGTATATGCCCAGGTAACGATATGTTTTGTCTGACTCGCTTGATAAATGGCATAAGTCCATTTGTTTGCCAATATCGAAATCATCCTCGAGTTTGGTCCATGCACCACTGGAAATCTTGGGGTTGTATTGGAAGGTTGGTTTGATAACAAGGCCTAGCGCAATCCCGGACGGAGACCAAATTACCTCGTTGCAGTCAATGAAGCAAAGTCCTTCACTGATAAGACATTTAGAGGAACGAGCTTTGTTTTCATGATAGATGCGTACTGAAATTCCGTGACATCCTGTTATTTAACGTGGTGAGTACCGTTGGATTGATTCGACACATCACCGCTATACCTTGTAAAGCTCGGTGTGAATGTGACGACTGTATGATTGGATTGAGGAAAACTCTGGTTGACCCACCACAGGCTCGTAGAGTAAGGTTCGCAGAAAGCTTCTAAAATCAATCTCAGCGACCACCACTTTTCTTGACTGTCACGACGCCGTTAATTACTCGCTTGTGATAGGGCCTCAGACTAACCTGTTCTAGTTCTTCGACACAACTCGAGAGTGCGGCGAGGAGCTCGTTCAACATCTGCAGTAGTGTCATAAACCCAGCGCAAATCATAGTACAATTGAAGTTTACGAGCCTCGTTGTATTCATAAACTTTAGCCTTCGACCGTCTGTACTTCTCCCCGAGAATTGAAAACTTTTCGTGATTCCGTGAAGCTTCCTCCTGCGTGCAAAGCGTCGTAAACTTTTAGACGCCATGAAGAACATCCCACTACCTTTTCGCGGATGAGATCTTGGTTTTCAGCAAGCAGTCTGGCGAATTCTCCGTTCATGTGGGATGTCGGCTGGAGGTAGGCATATTAGTTGTTAGTAACGGATGAACTGCTGTGGGCGTTACCACCTCTGCGTATTGTAAGGGGCCAGGTAAGTCTTCCTCTAATTTTATCGAGGATACTCGAGTACGTTCATCCTGAAGTTCTGCTACTCTTTCTTGAAGGGCGGCGTTGTCCGCTTTGAAGGTTTCATTCTCAGTAATTAGTGCCTGTGCCCTTTCATGAGTAAAACCTTTCATGTACGCAGTCAAGTTTCCCTAGAAGAGAGTAGCAAATCTCAATGGTGAGCGTGATCTCAAGGAAACGGCAGAACTGGGATACCCTTTCAGCTTCGCGAAGCTGGGTTCGGACGACCTTGAGCTCTTGTGCGAGTAGCTTGACCATCTCCGAGGCCAGCTCTGGATCCATCGTGTTGTCCATGCTCGTACTGGTAACGCAGTACGACCCTGGTTGGTTTATTGGATTGACCACCACACGTGACTTTAGCTGCCATAATAGTCACTAGTTACCAGAGGATTAGTGCAACTCTTTGAATGCAGACGCCAGAGTACGAGACGTCCACGCCGTCGCGGAAACGCTCTAAATGGGATGAAGGGGATCCAGACGCCGAAGAAATCCAAAGGCGTCAACAATCTCTCAAACGTCGTACAAAGTCGGTTCAAAGCACCTCCACGAGGGGTGAAATGTCCGCCGATCCTTCTCCGCCTCAGCGACCTCGCTCAAGCCATTCTGCCACACAAAGTGTCTTCGTACCCCCCCGAACCTGTCATCCTCCAATCCGCCCATCCCGTTCCGTATATTGTTACGAGCGACTCAACCAAATAGAGGAAGGATCCTATGGCGTCGTGTTTCGCGCCAGGGACAAGGAATCCGGAGACGTAGTTGCCCTTAAGAAGCTCAAGCTTGACGAGGAGAAACATGGATTCCCGATCACCGCACTTCGTGAGATTAGTGCCCTCATGGCTTGTCAGCACGAAAACGTAGTCCGAATTCGTGAAGTGGTCGTTGGTGATACCTTGACACAGTGAGTTCAGCTACACAGTCGCCTTCGAAGCTGCGATCAACATAAATCACTACAAGAGTCTACGTGGTGATGGATTTCATCGAGCATGACCTCAAGACGCTCCTGACTCTGATGCCATCCCCCTTCTTGCAATCAGAGATAAAAACTTTAATGCTGCAGCTGTTATCCGCTGTTGCTCACTGTCATACTAATTGGATTTTACACCGTGATTTAAAAACCAGTAATCTCCTCATGAACAATCGCGGAATGATCAAAGTAGCCGACTTTGGTCTTGCACGAAGATACGGTGATCCCGTGGGGGTAGGGGGTTTAACACAATTAGTGGTGACTCTATGGTACCGGTATGTCAATGGTGACATCCCTTCTGTCTTCGCCCTCTCTTATACAGGTTGGCAGTGCCCCGGAAATTCTCTTGGGAGCTACCAAATATTCAACCGCCATCGACATGTGGTCTGTAGGGTGTATCTTCGCGGAATTGCTCTTGAAAGAGCCCGTTTTCCAGGCGCAAGGAGAGGTTGAACTGTTGTCCATGATTTTCAAGCTCCTTGGCCCTCCTACAAGCTCCTCTTGGCCGGAATATTTCAATCTTCCCCTCACCAAGACCATCTCCCTTCCTGCCCCACATGCCCACCAATTTCGCCAGCGATTCCAGTACATGACAACATCGGGGATTGATCTTTTAATGTCACTTCTGACGTATGATCCAGCGCAGCGCATCACCGCCGAGGAAGCTCTGCACCACCCTTATTTCAGGTTAGTAGTCGACATCGTCGTCATTTCCGTTTCACTGGTATATTATGCAGTGAATCCCCTCTTCCCAAGCACCCGGACCTCTTTGCTTCATTCCCATCAATCGCCGCCGGAGAAAAGTGAGTAGTCTTTCCCTCCCGTAACATAGCGCATGACTTTCCTATCACTCAGACGTAAAAAACTGTTTGATAGCCCTTCTGCGCCCATGCGAGCGGCAGATTACATCAAACTTGCAGAGAATGATATGCCATAGCGTGCAGCGTATAATATATCTATTAGTAACTGCGAATATATGTAAGTAGGTAAGTACTCAGTAGACTACAGACCACTAGCATCGTCACCAATACTATCTTCTACACTGCTCAGTAGCTGCCGCATTTTCTGAAACCGCGTCCTAGTGCGATCCATTTCACCACACTTGTCATAAAATTCCTTTACCTCCTGTACAGTGAACCTGAATTCGTTGGCTATATCATAGATCGCTTGATCAATGCAGTGGAGCGGAGCCACTACCTGTGTATCCCCCGACGTAGATGTAGTTGGTACTGGGAAGGTATCAGGCTCTGGGCTTGAAGCCCGGTAAGCCTCTTGAGCTTGGCGCGCAGCTCCACAAGGAAATACTCACATCACTCTCGTCTTCTTTTGGGCGCGTGGCCCATTGCTACCCGAGTCGTCCGCTTTCCGTTTTCCCCATGGCGGAGGGGATTGGTCACCAACCCGAATAGGCCATTCTTCGCTCTCTTCGCCGTCTGCCATTTCCTCTTCGTCAGGAATCTGTCGAGCTCGAATCCCCGACATCGAAGCCTGAGGATCGCTGGAGATTTGATCGGGAGTAAAGACAATGATCGGTACGGTAGTATTGGAGTTGTCGTTGATGCATCCAGATACTTGTCCCGATGCGTGGTGCGCATGAAACGACTCGTCCACTGGTTTTGTACGCTTTTTTCTCGTACGCCTGTTTTTTTCCTCCGCCTGTCGAACGTAACCATACTGTCCTTTCTCCCCGTGGGCCGGCTTCTTCTGGTCTACAATTGCGACGATCATGTTGTCCAAACGAATCGAATTCTTCTTATAACGTTCTCGCCACGATTGCCATGTGTGTCGAGTCACCCATGCATACTCTGGGTCAACAGCCTAGGAAAGATAAAAATTTGGATCGACAAGTATACTCCCAGGACTTACCATCTCACACAACTGCTGGTACAGACGATTACCCGTTCTCCCCCCCGTTTCTTTGTACGGGATTTTGGTTGCTATCCATTGACATAGACGTTCTTCGTCCTCTTCAGTAAATTGTGTTCGTCTGAATTGGTTAAGTACTGTATGAGATCGATGAGAGCACCGAAAACTCACTCCTCCCCTGGGCGCCGGCCACCTGGGTTCTTATAGACCAGCGGCGTATAAACAAGTGCACCCTTCTCGACGCACTTCTTGACCCACAAGTAAGACTCGATATACTTGTCTGGGACCCCTTGATAGGACTTGACAAGATGCTGGAAGACTTCTGTGTTTGGGTCTGCAAGGATTACGCGAGCGGACTGAGGAGATGCAGTGGGGTCCCCTCCGGAATGCTAAGAAAGTCCAGTAAGGCACTAGGATATGATACATAGAACTACCCGACTCACCATGATACGCTGGCTGAGTGCCGCGCGCGCATTCACATTTGCAATGCTAGGATGTATGTGCATCTTGATGGGTCCTCCACTCTCGACGAATATCTGTCTTAGTAGCATTCCTGCGATCTTACAAGCTTCCACGTAGGTGTAGGGGACGAAATGACGTTCAGGGCGATCTGGATTGATCCAGCAGAGGCGAAGACGCTCCTCTTCCAGAGTGCCAGGCTGGGTTAAAACATAGCCTTGCCTTGGTACCTTGCTTTCTACGCGGCCACCGAGAGACTGAGTGACACGTCAACTCTATATGGTCAGGCTCTATCCCAAAGCCCACCACGCACAGTAATTGTTTCGCATAACTCGGCCTGTATTTCTTGGTGGATGTCCTTCTGTATGAAAAACTTGACGGCTAGACCGCTCTCGTCTTGGAAAACTGGCTGGCGAATAGTCGTGAGGCCTGCGAAATCGCTCTGCCACAAGAGTTACTCACCATAATACTTGCAGTTCGTGGATCTTAGAACCCAAGGATCGGGTTAGGTTTAGGTTTGACAATACTAGGGTTAGGGTCGTCGTGCCACCATTGATGACTAATCAAGCAAGGCAAACAAATATAGTAATGTACATGCACACGTAGGTCACGAGCCTTAGCAGTGTACAATATCATACTGAGAAGTGCTAGGACGCTTTCATCATTCTGAGCTTATCCATTACATCATCCGGATGTGCACTTCTTGATGTTGCCCCACTATTCCAAAACCGAGATGGCTTGCTGACTTTCACCTCAACCTCCAGTTGTGACCTCGGGACGTGGATACCGATAGCAGGGTCTCCTGCTGCGCTACTAGTAGTAGATGAAACCTGGAGCTTCTGAGCTGCCTCACTGTCATGAGCAACCGCCGAGGCGTCGTCGGGGCCGATGCCAAAAAAGCTCGCCAATTTCTCCACGCGACGGCCCCCGTCCGTCGTCGAAGGTCGTCCACGAGGATTCTCCGGCTTTGGTGTGGCATGGGAAGCATGAAGGAAGAGCGGAGACACCCCCCTGGAAGTCTCGATGGATGGACGGAAAAAATGCAGAGGAGCGCTACAAGTATCCACCAACACCATTTCGTGCAGAACATCGTCAGTAGGAATATTCATGAGTGAGCCCGAGTGCCAAGTTTCGGGATTGACACTCGAGTGTGGTGCTGTGTTGGAAATATACGTCTGAACGGAAGACGTAAGGAATTGTGCAATAGTGATAGTAGCCTGGGATCCTCGGCTCACCGTAGCTTCGGTGCAACGAATTTCGCCAGCCATATGTTCTGTACTTGGCATCTCGGGAGTAGTAATGCCAACTACCGACAATGTCCGATGAGATTTGCCTTGCTCCTTGAGTGATTGACTTCTCCGTAAATTTTCTTCGGTAGATGACACCTGCCTGAATAATGAAGGGTCGAGACTTTTGCGTTTAGGATGATAGCCACGACGAGAACTCCGGTTGGATAAGAAAACTGGGCTTAGCACCAATTCTGCAGGAATCTCCTCTCCCAAATGACTGGTCAGCTTTGCAAGCCTAGCACGGTGCAGTTGTTCCGTGTGCCAGAGCGCAAGTGCTGGATCGTCTTCATCAAGCTCTTCGTCTTCCCTAGCAAGTAAGACGGCGGAGAACGGCGATTTATTTTTAGGACTTCGGGGGGGGATGTCAGAGACATTCAGCGGAGGGAAGGAAGTGATCAAGGTTCTCGGCGCATGCGGTGCGGAAATATGCGAGGCAGTCGATCGAGAAACAACGGATGTCGTTGAAGGCCGAGAAGTAGGACGGCCTGCTGTTTTTGTGTTCACGGAATTCGACGCCCTAGCACTGTAAACTGTGTTCTCGTCTTCTACTGTCGCCTCCGCCACCTTCTCCAAGCTACTATCCGTACCAAGTCGTCTTCGAAAGAAAATGTGATGAAAAGCCCGGCTGAAACTCTCTCTAGTGAGCTTGGAGGCCCCAGGGCGGTTTGACGGGCCATTGTGTTCCTGGGAAGTAGTCAGGAGAAGGAAAGGAGGAAGAATAGGACGGGGTATAGAGCGGGAAGACGAGGAATCAGCAATTCCATGTGACATCTCTCGATGTACCTGGCGTTTTTGTCTACCACAGTGCACGGGAAAGCATTATGTAGCTGAGTGGCGGAATTCGCAAGACCGAGGCGGACACGCCTAGATCATACCACATACGGTCCTTAGATTAACAGAAGCAGCGGGAAATTTGGACCTCCTGTAACCTGGAAACGCTCAAATGTGGGAAGCAGGATGTTTTTGAGTCTGCACGGCGGTACGCAGCCACTGGTTTCACGGATCCCTCAAAGCAGACTCACCTGACCTCAGCCGTATACTGAGCCTAGTCCAAGCACGGCCCCACTATTCCGAGCTGAGTGGCACCAAAGCGCTGCAAGCGACCCTCCGACAATTCAAAGGGCAAACATACTGACTCACACTAGCAGTAATTCGGGTTCTGAGGTACTCTCAGACTCTTCTGTTAATATCCGTGAACGTGCCGTGTCAAATACACGAGTGTCGCGTCGCTTGTTTATTTTTTGGTGGGGTCACATGACGTGATGACACAGTACTTTCCATAAACTGAAGCAAGGTACACAAGTACGTACTCAAGGACAAATGGACATGTGCATACCGTTCGTCATACCGCGACGCGGATAACATATCCGTGGAAAACGTGCGTCTGTTTCAAATCCGGAAAGCGGCGTCACCAACAGTAATTGGATCCTCTTTCAACGGCTTGTTATCTTCGGGATGACGGGAGGATTTGCCAGTAATGGTCAACATTCGCAAATCCGATGGTAGTTTTACCAACGAAACACGCTTCGCTGCCCTAGTTTTGTGCCAGTCTTCCGCCTGTTCCTCTGGGAAACTGGGTACTACAGATAGGTTCTCATGTAAAGGTGTGTCTGGGAGGGACTGGTTGGTGGTGGATAGTGACACATATGACGTTTCATCAGGGGATGGAAAACGGCCCGTCGAGCTATCATGTCCTGGCGTGACTGGTGAATTGGTGGCCGGGGGTGGGCCCCAAAGTGGGGGAGTGGCAAACGCTTCGCCTGATGATGGCCAGTCAGGACCAAAGTCCAACGCAGAACGAAATATGTCATGAGTGGACGAGTCGAAGGACTGCGAGCCTGTTGAAGTTTCTTCGTGAAGCAAACTCTTGGGTGGAAGTTTCTGAGTGGAGAATGGTGACTGAGAGGTATATTTGGAGCACCGCTGCTGCAGCGTCTCGGTTGCAGCTTGCAAAGCAAGGGAAGTTGCCTGTTCGAAGTTCCTCTCTTCAACAGCAAGATCATTGAGAAGAATGTTACGATGGCAGATGAGCTTGGTGACATCCAAGCGCATTGCCTGTAATTTCTTGGACATTGTCAGAATAGTATCCTGCAAACGTTCTCGGGTAGACTTCTGAAATGGCGCTAAAATGGCAATATTTCTTGCAACATGCATGCTGGAATTGATTTGTGCATTGGCAGCACAAATGCGGTTCTCCAAATCTTCTACCCGTGTATGTATCATGTGGGATCGAGAGGCAAGGTGAGGAAGTTCTGAGCCGATTGGGTATGCCTTTTCCACGACCGGGAGATCCTCGGCGTTAACGTGCGTAGCGGCCAGTTTTGCTTTCACTGTATCAAACGTCTCCTTGAACTGTGACGTTCCCTCGACCTCAGGTGCAGATAGATCCACCAATTTACTCTGGCGAACATACGTGCCTGTAGAGTGTCCATCGCGCAACCTACTGGCGCTGGGAGGCTCGTCCATTGGCTGAGGGGGGTTACGACGATTCCATGTCAGCACTCTTGATTGACCCGAATTCGGAAACCGTAGATTATGAAGATGCGATGTGGCAGCAGCTACTCCGGTGAGTTCGAGAACTTTGCCTGTCATTCCGAGCGATCGCATGCGTATGCCTGTGGTCCTGAAGGTACTCGCATAGTTGATACAAGATATCCATTCATTCATTTCTTTCTCCTCGGTTGTCTGGAAGAGAATCCGACGTCCATCACGAGCTGTGAGGCGAAAAGTATTCAAGTGCTGTGATACAGATGGTAAGATCCGGAAAGTAGTAATGTGAACAGGCTTACCTTGCTGTAGGATCGGTCCAAAACTGCCAGTGCGCCATTCAAGGAAATGATTTCATCAGGTCTGAACGATGCCGATGGTATGGGGGGTTTCTTCGGCGGATTGTTCCATGAAATTAGGATTGATGACCATGATAGATCGCGGAACAGAAGAAGCTGAGATCTCGTAAGTGCAACACTATATGGTCGCCACTTGCGATTCGACGGTTTCTTTCCGCTTTCGAACAGATCGTCTTTACGATTGAGTACAGCGACCTTAGTGAGCTTAATGCCACATGTCTCGAATGCAGGTAGTGTTTCAGGTGCACCGCCAAGGCCGTCGGCAGCTGGACTTGCACCCCCAACACTCAAACCAAAGAAGGGAACCGTCGGTCGCATGTCCATTGACCCTATTTGTACCACATGGCCTTTTGCAAAAGCCAGAAGGATCTCGTCATAGTTCCAGGACGTGCCAGTGCCATCCCATCGAAATGGGTTCTCAGGTGATATTTGGCCTTCAACGTTTACACGGAGTCGATCCAGTAAATTCTAAAAGGACATGAGGCAAACCAGCGAGGCCGACACGAAGTGCTCACATTCGTAATGAGGTAATAGGGATCAATCTTTGGTCTGCTCAGTAATGCATTCCCACTTTGTATCATCGGACTTGGAAGCCCAGATGATGTGGATGGTCTAGTTCCTTCGACGCTCCCTTCGGGGTCTAAAGGATCCTCGATAAAGATAAATGGTGCAAAAACGGTGTTGTCATAGAAGCACTGAGGGACTGTCGTGAGCGCCCTATTGTAAAGCTAATGCAATTTTCCATACATCAAGAACTTCAGGTATTAAACCCGGGAGCGTTGTATTCTTGATGTAATCCGCCTTGGACATCTTTCGCCTATTTGACTTGTTGAACGCATCAGTGTGTAACATAATCAGGCTAAACGCTAAGATATATGGGTGATCTGGACGAAGTATAGTTATCGTCAATTTACACATCAGGAGACTAAAAGTGACACACCTCTGGAGGTGAATAAGTCAGGATTACACAAAAGATACCTATTTGCAAATGCTTCGATGACTCGATCAATTTGCTGTGTCTCCCGTGGTAGACCAACATCCATTAACAATCTACGCAGTGCAACGTCAAGAGGTTCACCATGAAATCCAAAGCGTTCCATAAATAGCTTAAGCGAATCGGTGTAGATTGGCTCTCCACTGAAGAAAGTGGTCAGAAGGAAAAGAGACTGCACGGCACAATCTTACGTGGATGCCAGGACTACAGCTATGTCAGCTTTGGAAACCAGGGAAACTAGTCTGCTGACGAAAGCTTCAGGAGATTCACCAGCCCCGGGTTTTAGGACATCGGGTGGGATCTGGGATAGAGATGGCCGAGGAGAACGAGAGGATGGGGACGGCGTGGCCCCGGATTTAGCAGCCGATGATGACGATGAGGCGAATAAATTAACAGATAGCCGATGCAGAAGTGGTGGATTGGTCGAGGAACGAGGCCGGGAATTGGGTAAACCAATTTTCAATCGTCGCATGGGATTGTCAGAGAATAGTTCATTGTTCGAAGGAAGGTCCGTGGATTTTCGTGATAAATCAAAGAAGGAGCGGGCACGAGAACGAGAACGAGTCGCGGAGTCAGCTGTGGCTGGACGCCGTGCGGCTGAACGATGCGACGTAAGAGCATACGGATCAGCAGTGGACGGTCGAACGTTGGTCCTATCTGGTAAGGGTGGGCCATGAGGTAAACTAGGGATGTTGGTACGAGCTGTGGAGGGGTGTTGAACGGCACGTTCCGAACGGCGCCTAGAAAGCCCTGGGCCACTAGAAATGCTGCGTGATCGAGCAAGTGAGTCTGAAGTTGCAGTGAAGTCTACACGAAGCGGTGAAGTGGGTTTCAGCGCTGGAAGGGAGGGCGAATCAGTTGGGACAGTGAGATGTTGCGAAAATGGTGTCGAACATTTGCGTGACCAGAATGAAGATTTTTGCACTAGGGGTGGGGAAGATAAGTTACCATCGGTAGTGCAAGGCGAAGTTGGGGCTCTCTTCGCCGTTGTAAACATTTGTGTCATTGAGACACCTCTGGTACGCTGTTGCTCGGGACTTGATGAAGGCTGCTTTGACCGTAAAGAGAGTGTGCTCTTCGTTTTTCGCAGAACATTCTCATTGCTATTGTTCGACAAGGATGCAAATGCAACAGAATTGACCTGAGGGGGAGGGGGTATCATAGGCGTGTTGTGATAGACATCTAAATAAAAGGTGGGTTGCGGAGGCGTATCGCTCACTCGCTGGACAGAGATAGACACCCGTGCATCGTTTAGATGGGCGCTCGGTTCATGACTGGGGATGTTTGCGTCAGCGTGCGGGGATGGGGTTGGGGGAAGATCTTTCTCAAGCAACAGTCTGCGCGGAGAGGTAGTTGGCGGGTTTGTGTGCCCATCTACATGGGGTAGACCCCCAAGACTTTTGCGCGCTGAGGATACGGGAAATATGCGGCGCGTCCAATGTGGTATGGAGAAGAAGTGGAGAACGCCGGCGGATGAGGAGTCGGCTCTGTCTGGGATTGGTGCAGGGCCTGTCTGCCCTGCGAACGGTGGTACTGGCTTGGGATTCGCAAGGGGACCCGAAGTGTCAGCGCGGCGTATGTGTGCTGAAGTGGGGTGTCTATTTCCCGAACCATGCATACCGACCATGAGAGCCACTTTGATGGGCGGTGCTCGCTACCAAAGCCGCGGCCAAGCACGGGGACAAGACGAGCAGTGGCACCCAAGGGAACGTTGAATGAGTGGTATCGCGGGCAGACACCCAACGGTCGGCAGCAAGGGGGAGAGCGTTCAAGCAGCTTAACTAATACCAACTAGGACATCTGATGGTACCTGCAGCCTTACGGGCCAATCATATCCGACTTGTACTGATGTCCACCGCCAACTTGTTTTCGAGCCAGAACCTCCCTCCGTCTCCTCTGCAAAGCTTCGCGCTGCTAATGGATTAGTGAAACGAGATACACCGAATTCATCCAGACAAACCTCTGCCGCACGTCTCTTCTCTCCATACTTCATCCGCTCATAGAGCTTTCGCTTCTTGTTACTCAGGAGCATCTTACCCATGTCTTCCTCGTCCTGGTTGACAGCCCTCTCCTTCTTCGCCCGCTTCCTCTGTAACCTCTGTACTTCCTTCTCGAACGTGCCATATTCCATCCCCGCCGCCTCGGCCGCCAGTTCTGCAGCACGCAGCGACCCTGCATCGTCAGCATCGCGAATGCCCGCATTCTTAACATCGCTAACACTATCTTCCATCTCACTTTCCTCCGAACCTTGTTCATCCTTGTTTTCAAGTATCCCTGTTGTCAGTGCTTCCTCCAGACCCACAGTTGGGTCGTAGGCCCCTGACTTATCACCGAACGGAGACAAATGAGGAGGGAGTATAGCACCTTGTGCGTAGAGATCTTCAAGAACGATCTTCCCTGTGTTGATGCAATCTACAACCCATTGTGGTTGGACATATTTTCGTTTTCGCCGCCGTTCTTTCTCTGCTTCGGGCTCATTGGCTTTGTTGACCAGTGGCCGGTCGATGATGACATGAGTGATGCAATCATCAGATTCTGTAATGGGCGATCCACCTCCAGACGATGCTGGCCAACCAACTCGACCACCAAATGACTTTATCAAGAACTCGAAAACCGGTCGGGACGTTTCGCGCGACAGGAAGAATGTATATGGAGAAAATAATGACGCAGGTGTGGACTTGCGTGGCTGAGATAGTGACTGTAGTGTGAGCAGTTGTCCCGTTGCATCTACCCCAGCAGAAGTGTGGGCTACAAACTCTTCCTCGACCCAAGTGGACTTGGTAGCGGAATCCGTGGAGTCGATGTCGACATCTTCATTAACAGATGATGAATCTGCGGTGATGGTTTTGATTGCTTGCCGGACGTCCTTTGGGGAAACCGTTTTGACAGCGTTTTCAGGTTTTGAAATCGATACAATGTTATTTTCCGCTGTATGGACACTGAATGCACCTATTCCGGCACCAGCTTCATCCCTGCTGCTGTCCAAAGGAGGTGGATACGCAAGCCCAGCATCCGTATAGAGCTTGAAGAAGACGAAGCCAAGCAATATTTGGTAGAGCTCCAAGAACGTCAACATTACTCGGACATCAACGTCTGATGGTATCTGCAAACACGGTTCTTAGTACCCCTGACATTGTGCGACACAGCAAAAGTGTTACGTTCTGCGTAAATTGATAGGGTACCAGCCAGGTCACATCCTGATCTATGACTTCTGCCTGGTAATATATTCCTTTGATGGATAGAAAGACCTTTCTGAGTGAATGTGAATGCATGACGTAGAGTTGCCATTCTGCAGCCAGGCGAGAGCAATTAGCGATCAATGGTGGTGACACACGGTCGTTGGAAGGTAGCGAAGCAAAGAGGAATATCATGCAAAGCGCATCATCGATGTCGCGTATGGCGTCAATGAAGGCGGGATATCTGGTGATCGTATGAGCCCGAGCTAAGAAGGACGAGGTTGTCATACCTCTCCTTAATGATGTGATCCAGTCGGTAAGTTGGCTTGGAGTCCTCCAAGTTCCTCGCAATGCTCCATTCTCCACGGCCGAGGGCTCTGGAGATTTTCTTTGCGAACGCCTTGTGTTCTCTCAGCTTGTTCAATACCGGCTCGTGAGCAAGATATGCAATGTCCTTTGTGTAATAAAAGGAAGTCGGAGCTGTCGACCCTTTGTTGGCCTTCTTTCTACTTCGAGGCTCACGCGGAAATATCCCTGTGATGTGTTACGGCTGGAGACGAGGCATGAGCGATCCAAGATACCTTTGAGAATACACAACCGCCGGAAGTCGGCCAAGGAACACTGTAATTTCTTGACCGCGGCTGATCGGGTCATGTAGGCCTTGGCCGCGCCAGCCTTGCCTTTTTGTTTAAAACGGCCCATGGCAGTTTTTTTTTTGGTGAGGGGGGAACTTTGGTGCGAGGGAGAGATGGTTTTGTTTGTACAGCATCAACACGCGTGCTGGTCCTCCACCAACACTACAGTTGTCAGGCATGAGGTGAGCTGGACTATCGGATCGTGCTGGGAGCGTAGTGCTCAATGCTCGTATATCAGTCAGTACGTTCACGTCCCCAAATCTGAACTAGACGAGGCTCAGCTGCGCCAGCTGGAAGAGCATGAGATCAGCCAGGGACCCTTGTCAGTTTTGCAGCAGGCCGTTCGCAACCACGCTCAAGTCCTGATATCTCTCCGGAACAACAAAAAGTTGCTTGCACGCGTAAAAGCCTTTGACCGACACAGTAACATGGTTTATCATCCCCTCCGTCGTCCTTACCCGGTCTGACTATGATGTGCACAGGTGCTCGAGAACGTGAAGGAGGCAAGATCGTGTGATCTCACCTCATGGTGCTTCGTTGACCGTGTCTGTAGATGTGGACCGAAATACCAAAGGGTAAGAACAAGAAACCGGTCAACAAGGACCGGTTCATCAGCAAAATGTTCCTGCGGTATGTCCTTGTCCTTGTGTCATGCAGTAATCTGATTGGCGATAGTGGGGACTCTGTTATTCTAAGTACGTCTGGCAGCATGGCTTGAAGGTGCTGGCTGCTCATTTTCGCACAGTTCTTCGTAACCAAGCTTGATATGTGTAAGACATCGCCGGTCAGTGGTGTGAAAGATGAATTCGAGTGTATATCACTTTGAACAATATACTGGCATGATGATGATTAACGCCTGGTGCCGGGAAAGAGGTGGCGGAGTTCTCGGCTGGCAATGCTGAGCTGGTTCTCTATTGCAACCTGGGGCTGGATGAGAGGTGCACTGGACCCAGATGGATGGGCTCACGGTGTCTGTGAGGTGCTTGTTGCGTTCGATCTCTGCGCGCACCCAGCGGAGTGTCTCCGCTCGTGTGCGTGGGTCGGGTATGGCTGCGGTGCGGTGGGTGGGGATGGGTTCAACGTTCAACCTCGGTTGGGGGGACACGTACAGCGCGAGGCCCTGACAGCGCAGCGGTAGAGACCGAGGACGCGCTGTTGGAGTATAAAATGTCTGAGCGAGAGCATATTAAACTTTTTTGTGACGACCTGTTTTGCTTGCAACGCCGCCGTCTCTTTTCTTCCAGGTCCACCATGTCCGCATCCGATAGCGTCCCTCTACAACAGTCTTCCCCCGTCCTCGCTGTGGCCGACGGCCTCGCCAACCTTGCCATCCAACACCACACCCTCTCCCCCGTTTCCAAACACTCCCCAGATTCACCTCAAAACCATACGGACTCGCGTCCCTTCATCATGTATTCTCGCCCTCAGCTCCTTCTTCTCCACAAATCCCCCTTGGTCCAACTCCCCGACGGCATGCCAGCCCTAAAAGATTGGTTCGGGTTGGTGCTCCCACTCCCCTTCTGCAAGCAACCCGCTCACCACCGTCTCCAGAACCGAAAATGACCAATCGAGTTCCAAAAAGGACTCTGAAACACCTCTCCCCGTTGGTAACACACGAGACCGACGGTACGTAGTTGGGCCCCTCTTCCACTCCTCCTTTGACATTGCATATGCAGGTTCCGCCGAGACGCGGATGATGGTGGTACACATTTATCTTCTTCAGTGCACGTATTCTCTAACACCACTCCCAAGGTTCCGCGAGACAATCGTTCCGTGGCACCGCCATCACCCAGCCTTCTCAGATGGGAAATTTCAAACATCAGTCGATTCGTGCAGCGGACCGTGACCGCGACAGAGATGCCGAGAAGGAGCAAGACCGTGAAAGAGTCAAAGAAGGTCAAGAGCGTCTGCGCAATGCAAGTTCAGTTTTAGTCCGTGCTCCTTCATCCTGTTAAATGCTGTCATTCTAGTTATCCGACAAGTATGACCGCGATCGCCGTGCTCTGTCGTCCATATCACAGATGCGAGCTAAGGACAGAGAGCTAGCCCCTCATCTCGCCAATCCTTCTTCACGAATCTCTCCGCAAGGACACCAGACGATTTCATCACGTACAAGTGACTCGCGGGACGCTCAAAAGAAGAAAGATGGGGAATCCAATGATGATTGGCGAAGAGGTATGTCTCATCAGACGTTTGTTGTATGTCGTATGAGTAAACCACTACATCGTGGTAGGCGTGGATCAATCTCGAACAGGCAGAGACCGTACGCACTATGGTGGCGTTCTCGACTACATACTCACTTTTTTGACCAGGGCCAGAGAATGGTCGTAGAGAGCGTGATGACCGCGAACGACCGCGTTCCAGAGTGCGGGATTCCTCCCGGTCTCGTCGCGAAGGGTCGCCTTCAAGACGTGACAAAGAGGATCGACGAATAGACCGTGATGACGGACATAGTTACCGAAGGGACAAAGAGGAGCGTGACAGGGATTTTGAACGAGATTCCGAGGTCGAAGACCCCAGGAGATGGAGAGATGACGGGAAGAGAGATGAACGCATGAATGCTAGGCGCGAAAAAGAAATTCGCGAACGAGAACTGCGCGATCGCCGTGACCGACCTACATGGGATGCAGGTGATCGTTCGGACAGACGCTGGGTTACTGGAGATGAGCGGGACAGTCGGGGAAAGAGATCGAGTGGCAAGGATAGGAAGCTTGGTGAGGATGGTAAAGACCGTGATGACCGCAAAGACCGCGAGCGCGAGAAAGAGCCTGCTTGGATGGATACGTACATCCCAAGCGATGGCAGTGGTGGAGTTATTGGTGCCCGCCGTTCCGGTGGGGAACTGGATGGCATCCAGGCGTTTAGGAAGGAAATGCAGCAGAAAGACAAATCCACTTCTCCGGTAGGTGCCAGCCTTGTGGTATCGCAAACCCAAACATAATCCCTTGGCCAGGCTCCGGAAAACCAGCTAGATGAGATTCAACTCTTCCGCCTGATGATGAAAAGGGAAGAGGAGAAGAAGAAATCGGACTCGCCTGTTGCCTTCCCTGCATTGCACCCGTCCACTGGGAGTCTTCAAGACGATGGTCTACAAGGTACGCTGCAAGTTTTCAGTGAATTTATTTATATTCATCATGGTAGCAGTTCGTGCATCTGTGGAGGTCAGCACAAATTTGACAGCGACACCTGCTTTACCGAGTGAAGGTGTCTCTCATGTGTCGTCGCCCGGCGAAAATCACGAAGCCTCTGTCACTATCAGTATGATTACTGATGCGCCAACGCCGATTGCGTCCACTTCTTCCCAAGAAACCACTCCACCGTTGGCTTTCAGTGGCGAAGACTCCGAACTCTCCGATAAATTGATTCCACAGAGTTCACGACTATTCTCAACTACACTCATCTCCGATTCGTCTGCAACGGCAAAGTCTGACGTGGTGATCTCGATAAACCAAGCTTCTCAATCTCATCCTCCTGGTGGATCTCGACTTCTCGCGCTAGGGTCCCGGAATCCACAAAATGCAGCCCTTACGTCCGTGCGTTCTAGCTCCTCCTCCCAAAGCCTAGCGTCATTCGTCCAAAAGAATGGCAACGTTGGTATAAACGCGGTCGTTGGCGCCGGGGTCAGTCAACTAATCGAGTCCTCGCAATCTACACCTGCGACTGAGACTTTACGACCCAATGGATTTTCCCCGTTTGATGAGCACAGAGATGTCCCTACCCTTCCAAATACACCTGCATCTGAAGCAATCCGCGGACCTTTGGCCATGGCTGGTGACCGCACCGTTTTTCCCGTTGATCATGTGTTACCCGTCGAGTCCGGTCTTGGAGGAGGAAGCTTTTCGAACAGCCATACAGTCCCGTCATTCGAACCTGTCGGCTCGGGTATTGCCGCTGCGAAAGGCAGTCGATTTGCAAAATTCTTCGATGGCAAGAACAGAGACAGTCAACCTACTTCCTTCGTGAAGGGCCCGATCAATACGTCGGGGCTGTCGCAATCTGGCCCTCAGAAAACGGACCTTCCGGGCTTGCACCCTCCCTATAATTCCGAAGCCAAAACTATGGAAGACATCTTCGCAATGCTCAATAACTCTGCACAGGTAAGCGTTGATCCAATCCCCGCAAAGTTAAAATGAATTTTCATATCCCAAACAGGCTCAGAGGCTTGGTGTTACTCCAGAAATGCCCAGCCTGGATGTGGGCTATAGCTCACCTCCAAGCAACCTGCATACCTTACAAAATGCTCAGAGTCATCCCCATCTGCTTGGCCCCGGTCGTGTGGACTCCCTCTACGATGATAGAACATTTGTCCCAGATGGCATGGTCCCTGGCCTTCGACCCATTCCGCCACCTCGCAGCCGACAAAGCAGCGCAATGTTCCCCGACTTTCCTGATGAGCCCATGCAATTCAATGGTGGGCAGCGTGGCCCAACTCAGATTTATCAAGGTCCAGTACCGTCGATCCACATGCAACATGGTAGCATGGGACGGAATGGCCCTATCTCCATGCAAGCAGCTCAGTTCCGTGGTGGACCATCTCCCAATCACCTCGCATCGGTGCAGCGCCTCCCACCCGGCCTTGCTAATTTAGGGGGACGGCCCCCCCATGAGCCCAGTCAGTTTGTTAATCCATCTGTTGGAATAACGAATGGCACCCTTCATGGGGCAGTGCACGGCAACGGGCCTCAACCGCCTTTCAACAACATCCAACAACCTTCTCTGGGCTTTAGTGGTGGGCCTCAGATTCGCGCTCCTCACCCAGGTGCACCTCAACTACAAGGGACGTTAGGTCCGAACGCGTTACAGGGACTCGTTCATCCTGGAAATCTCGGATCCAGCCAAGCACAATTGATGGGTCTTACTGGTACTAATGGCATGCATGGAGGGCTTCGCGGCCTTAGTGGAGGATTTGGCCAACAGGGCCCTCAAGTTCAACCGCCTCACATCACTTTGAGGCAGCACCAACAACCTCAGCAGCAAATCCCCCCGCATATGCTTCCACTGCACCTCCAGCAGCAAAGCTTTGGTGGCGGGGCCACTAACCAGCCCGCCCACGACCTTATGGCTCTACTCATGAACGGAGCACGCAGAGACTGAGCGAGATGTTAACTATACTATTTCGCCTGGTAACTATTTGGTTTCGTTTTCCCTTGTTCGTCTAAATCCTTCTCTGTGGACTTGCCTACATTCCTTATTGATACATTGTTTCATACCGTTCGTTCGATTCTTCTCTCACTGTTTCACTATGAATTATGACTTTGGGGTGTGATAGCAGCGCGTATCAGTTCCTTTGGTACCATACGTTTGCATGAGTTCCGACGGTTTACTCAAGTTGCACCGCTCGGAATCTTCGGTCCAGACTACACTCGTTGCGTGGACCATCGCCTGTCAAGCTGCAACCTGGCGCGACTCGTGATGTGGCGGCAATTGGAGGGCCAGACTTGGCAAAATTCAATCGAGGGAGGGTTTCAGTTCGCTGAGAATTCACGAAGGAAGCCTTCTATTCTTCCGTAGCAACCAGCAAAACGTGGAGCGCTCTCCAACCTACGGAACGCCGTGGAGTTTGAGCGTCGTCCTATCCCCGTCATCAAAACCTCAACAAAAGGTGCACCACCTAGTCACCTAGAGTTGGCTAGGTTCAAGTTGTTCAGTGGTCTGATCGATTATCAGGCCAGCCGCCCACCTGGCACCTAATCGGCGGCGTGCTTGACCCAACATGCTTACTCGGCTCTCAGCTGGGCACGCGGCACGGCGCCGTATTGTGAGATGAGCGTTCCACCTAGGCACCTGTCACCGGATAATCAGTTACTTAAATACAATACAACAGATATTAGATCATCATTTGGGAATCCGATAGGGACGTAGGCTGTACGTCTCGATGAACTATGTGTGAAGCTATATACGATGTGCGCCCTGATAAGAAGTGACTGATGGGAGGCTGCGTGGGAGCGGTGCAAATGCTCGTAACTTATGGAATACCGCAGGACACAGACGTGCGCGGACACACCATGGAACGAATTAGAGCAAGCAGGCGAGGCCATATTGTTTGTAGAGCTCAGTGAATGGCCCTGGTAACCGCAGACCCACAGAGAACAAGTGTGTCACCTCTGAGAACACCCGGGGACCCTGGTGAAAACTTACATAAAGAAGATAAGTAACCTACCAAACATCGGATGCCTGCAGGCAGACAACGTGGAGTTGCCTTGCCAAATCAGAATGAAAACTTGAAAATATCACCGAGGACGAAGTAAGTAATACGTGCCGCGTGCCCGCTTGGAAGGACAAATGGATAAGCGGGTACACGCTTTTCATGCGCAAGGTAAAACTTTGACTTGGATCCTCTAGCCAACCCCCACCTGCCTCCTGCCCGACGCCAACTATTTTTGCGAGTACAAAGTCGCTGCAAGTGCACTTGTTACTCGTGCGCTCGATTCACTTCGAGTCGATTTTCCTTGTAGTCGCTGCCTTGCATCCACTCTAGGTCCCTCCGACTCGCCAGTCTCTCCTTTACACCGTCCCTCGCTTCACTTCATCCCTACCAGCATTTTCTTTAATTTTTTAAACTAATCTCGCAACAAGGTGTCTTGAAAACCTGGTAGTCACCTCTTACAGGTGAGTCAAAGCAGTCTGTCTACGTGGATGCTAACATTGACCTACGAGCAGCGTTTTTCAAGACTATTGTGAGCGCACTCCACCTGTCAATCGTCCTCGCTTGACTCATCGGTCCATGACTGGCAGACAACAAGAGCCTTGCACCTCATTGCTGAAGTTGCAGTCCTGTGAGTTGGCACTCGTGTGGTGACAATACGTCATTTGCTCTTGACATCGTAAAACGTGGGGTCGTGGGAAACCCGCCCACGACGCTGTTTCCACGTGTCATGGCGGACGAACGCAGTTCCCACCCGCATGTTGGGTGCGGGTACGGTGTCGCGTAGTGGATCCGGGGCTGGGGCTGTGAGATTTGCCGGCATTCCGCCCGTTGCCACTGAACCACCATCAGTGTGAAATGCCGCCAGGGCGGTCTCAGGATGTGGAGATAACCGTCTCAGAGAGCTTGTCTCGGATGAGCTGGTTCACTGTCGTCATGTCGTGACAAAACGTTTGCTTCCATTTTGGGAGTGCTTTGATCTTTTTTACTCCATTTATGGACATGTCTCTCACTTTTTCCTTCTAATAAATGTTTTATTTTTCTATTCCTTCTTTTATTGAATTTCCCCTACCAGCCAGCGCGTAGTACTGTTGTTGCTGTGCTCTTATATTCATTTCTGGTAGTCCATTCCCTCTCTTCCTTGTCAAGTCTTCGTTTCAGAAGACTTGTTGGTCGTCGTCGTTGCACGCGGCGTCGAACTCGTCATTTGTCTTTCGCTTCCACGTCCCCTCTTTGAGCTCACGACCCTCCACGCTGACCACGATTCATTTCACCTAGTCTCTAGTGTACGCCACACTCCATCCCGCGCACTCCACTTTCCACCTTCGACGTCGTCCACGAAAGTGCGTCGTCGTTGCATGTTCACCGCCTTACCCTCGGTGAGTACCACACCACAACTTCTAATTATCGTCCATCGAGTCCACCATCTCGTTGGACACCATATTTTAACCTCCGCCAAAATTTCTTCATTAATGATGATGGGGACTTTCATTGCGACTTCTGTCCTACCAACCAATCGGGATATTCCCTTCTGCCAAATTCAGGCATGCTGCGTATTCACAACTTTACCTCTTGCCCTCATCCCGACCCATACTAACGATGTTACTCTCCCTGTGGGATATCTCTCCAGCCTCTTGTTGGTCAATAGTTTTCCCCAACCGACATACGCCAATCTCATTAACTCAGATATGAAAGACATTTCGATCACTTCCTATCGGAGCTCCAGAAAAGTCGCATACCCGAAGAAGCGCCCATCTCCGGTAGGCGTCTGCAAAGCTCTCAAGACCCCAGGTGGTCCTCTCGCTCCAAGTCACAAATCCCCCTTCTCTGCCAAGGCTGCTTTACTTCAACGGCGTCAACGTGATGCCCAAATTGCTGCTCTTCGGCGACAAGGAGTTCTCCTGGAGGAGGAGTACCGCGAAGATATTCGATACTACATGCACGAAATGGAGGTGAGGTCTGCCCTAGTTCACCAATACCTTAATGTTGATTTTACCATAATAAAAAGAGGTATACCATGTCGTCGGCGCAATCCATGGATCAACAGCCTGAAATACGGTGGCATATGCGTCCCTGTCTGGTTGACTTTCTTGTTGAGATCCACTTCGCGTTTCGCCTTCGCCCCGAAACACTCTATCTCACCCTCAATATAGTGGACCGCTATGTGTCTCGCCGCATCGTGTATATCAAGCACTATCAGCTCGTCGGATGTGCAGCATTATGGATTGCGGCCAAGTTCGAAGATGCCAAAGATCGCGTACCCACGGTCCAAGAACTCGCGCAAATTTGTCGGGAAACATACGATGAATCAGCGTTCATCCAAATGGAGGGTCACGTACTTGCGACGATCCAATGGACTCTTGGTCACCCCACAGCCGAGGCTTGGCTCCGTCTGATGTGTTGCGATCCATTTGTAGAGGAAGAGAAGGTCCAACACGTTGCACGTTTCCTCATGGAGATCACGCTTTTCTATCGTGAATTCATCAAATACCCTCCTTCATCAATAGCACTGGGCGCTTTGACGTTGGCGCGCTTTCTTTGTGGCAAGTCTCGCCGCCTTTTTGAGGAAACAGAGGAATGTCAGGAAATTGTGGAGCTCTTGGATAATCGACTTGCCAAGCGTGTCAATGATCTCTCCGAGACGCTAGTGAAGAAATACTCCTATGCCTTCTACTCGAAGGCGGCAACCTTTGTTGTCCAGTACTATCTTCAGGGTGGTCGCTATGATCGACCGCAAATCATCCCCTTCCCCACGACACCAAAGCGTTCTGCGTCGTTGTCTGGCACAAGTACACCAATGAGTGCCACCACCACTATATCCGATATCTCAGATGACTTCCCTTTGACGCCTACGAGCCCTTTGTCGTTCTCTTCGGATCCGTTTTCAAGCTCTTTCCTCTCTGAAGACGATAAGGAGAACCTTCCTGCAACATTCGAGCTCTCCGTCAACAAACAACGTATCGAAGCGCCACCAGAGCACTACCTTCCCCATGAGTTTGTCGCTTATAGTCGTCCTGCACTCCACAACCTTAACGGCTCACCCCGAGTCGTTGCTGTCGCATAGTGCCTCATTCCTCCGCAAGTCTCAAAATGTAATACTACCTACACGCTCGGCTACTTGTGCACTGTTTCTACCACTCATCATCCATGCATCACCCTTCCTTTGCAATAGTCACCCTTCTGTCTCCATTCCACAGTATTCATCGACAGATGTATCCAGGAGGACGATAGTCAAGCTGGCGCGTCTAGCTGTGCCAAACCACACGATGCACCACAAGTTCTTCAGTCAGCAGCCTCTGCGAACAATCGTCTCCACGTTGTGTCGACTCTGCCAAACAATGTGAAATCATTCCCACTCGTTCCGATCCCTGTTACTCTATGCATCCACCATCCGTCACATCACTCGCTTTCTCTTAAAATCAACTGCAATATTCCCCACGTGACGAGGTCGACAGATTCCCCTATTCCGGACTGTCAGTCGCATTCGTTCTATATTATTCCTCACTTTATCATCCCGTTTACAACTCGCCCTTTGTCGGCCGTTTGGCTCGTCACGTGTGGTTTCTTGCATCGGTTTGTCCGTGGCCCTTGACCAACCGTACAACTTTCTCTGTGCCTACTTTAATTTAGCTTTCTGCGCACTTGCCACACATTCCATCTCGTCAATGTTGCAGCATCCCCCCGCATCTCCTACCCAGTTGAACAATGTTCTTTACAATACCGTATCTGCAATCTCAAGGGCTAACTACAGGGTTTTGCGTGTCTATGGCAAGTTTGTTGTTGTCCGGTATGGTTTCCCGATCAGAATGGGTGTCTATGACAATACAGGGAAGTATCGTGCACGATATTAATTATCGTATGTATCTTCGACTACACCAACGAATGGAAATGCGCAGACGAAATCAGCACTGTAAATGCTGACTCTTGCACTATCGTACACGCGCTAAGTGCTTCTAGTACACCGGCCGGGTGATCCCAAAAGTCGACCATATGTAAGCTATGCCCCATCGATCGAGGGCCGTGCGTCTCCGAATTTTTAGAGAATGTGAACAAGTCCCGTTGTTTATATCGCATAGTCGTGGTTTGTCACGCTCACAAACCACTGTCGTGCATCGTCAATAAACAAGGATCTCCCTATTCTAGAACCCATACACCTTCACTCTTCCTAATGCCCACCGGCCTCTTTTCATCTAGGCTAATGCGTCCAGCGTTGAGAATAGCTGTTGTGAGCACAGTGTTTACAATAGTTGGATATCCGCTTGCATCAAAGTCACTTGGTTTCGCCAGGCCGGCGTTCACTTCGCGTGCGGCGTCGACGAATTTCTCGATCGACACATACCCATACCCCCGTTGCCCATCGAAGTGGCCGGTTTCAGACGGAGAGTACTTCATACTGACCATCTGCGCGTCAGTAAGCCACCTGGACAAGTTCGGGTGCGACATACTAGAATGGATTATACCAAGTCTTCCCCGTCTCGTCCACAGTAACGTCATAGCCTCGGTGAGCCTGATCAACGTTGATATCCCCCTGATACGACGATAGATGTATTAGAGGACTGCGGGGCATTGTCATGCTCACCTTTTCTCCCATGTAGTACCAGTGTTGAGCCGAGTGAATCCCCGCTCTCAGAGGCGCAGTCCAAGATGCAGTGTATACCGCGGTGCCTTTATGTTTCTCACTGGTGATAGATTGCCAATCAACAAGGAGAGTTATAGTGTCTTCTGTCTGCGGTACACAGTTGTAGGGTTCGCTTGTGGCAATGCCGGTAGCAGCGCTCGCTACAACACGAGTTGGTACGGCCTTGTCCTGTAATATCCAACAGCAAATATCGATGTGATGCGAAGAAAGATAGTAACTGGAAGGATTAAGCACGTCAACGACGATCTCGCCTGGGTAAGACCCATTAACCTGATATCCGACTCTTTACCAGCCCATGCGAACGTCTCTAGCTGGCTTTTGGGTTGGCTCATCCACGCGCTAAAGAAGTTGAATTCTCCTAGTGTTTGTGCCCTCGCCTTGGCATCACTGTAAACGGGATCGAAACGTTTGTGGTGCTCGACGAAGCATACAACATTGTGCTTCCGAGCGGCTTCGATGAGCTCATTGTGATGAGAAAGAAGCTGCGTCGCTGGTTTGGTAACGAGGACGTGAATACCACGTTCGATTGCATACAGACTGATGGGGTAATGGGTACCTGTGGCCCAGGGTTAAAAGCATCATGACGAATATTCTCCATAGCCAGAAAGTAAACCAACTGTCTGGAGTGAAGATCACCACAATATCACCGGGAAACATCTTGTCAATTGCTTGCTTGTCTGACATAGAGATTTAAGTGCTGCATGACATGATCGTGTCGATGGACCACTGACAGGCTTCCGGATCGACTTTCCCTTCTTTTGGGAATTCTTCGAACCTGCGACGATATTAAGTGTGAGGGAATTGCAGCAGGATTACTGACCCCTTACGAGATGTCCATGTCCTTATAAACATTGCCGATGTTCTCCTGCAGATGTCGCCGGATCAGGGGAAATTTGCCTCCGTTGACGCCGACCATTCCAAGCTTGTCAACCTGCCGCGACCATATGAAGCTACTAGCGTGTGGATCAATCAATCTTTGCACACCTTGCCGAGTCTCCGAAGATCGAACAGTGTCAGGCCAACCACCTGGAACATGTCACGACGGAGTAAAGAGCTGCAGAATGGCTGAACTAACGCCGATCTGGATATTTGACCAATGGATCGATAAAATAGTGTCATGGTAGAGGGTCAGCTTACCTTCTTGTCAGACTTTGAGGCCCCTTGACTCGTCCATCCTGTGGTATACTCGCCCTGTATTACATTGAAATCAATACTTCATCACCAAACCCACATACAAAGACGTACCGTGCCGCCTGGGGACGGAAGACATCAGCTGGGGACGGAAGACATCAGCTGGGGACGGAAGTAATCATCGTCGATGGACTTACACATCAGGACGTTCAACCTCGTTAGGTTTGCCATGTTGCGTATCAGCTTTGGGGCTGAATGGGAACTGAGACGAGTTGTTATAGGGCCGCACACGGGCCGCTGAGGGAGTCTACTCCGGACCGTTTGCTTTACTGGCTCTAGATATGTACACACCTCTCCGGCGACACGACGTGTGAGCCCACGGACTTTGATTAGCTAACATAGTAGCAATCATGCTCGTTCCCCATTCCGGGGAGATGCACATGTGGTCCTGGTACCTGGTGCCGTTGGACAGACCATGCTGTATCGCGGGTGATCCGGCTGGACGTCGCACCGCCACCAACACGCGTTTCTGGTTTGTGATGTCACCCTGAATCGGTTTGCGAGCGAGTCAGAAAGCCACCGACCGTCACGGTGTACCTGCAACCTTGGAGAGACGGACTTCCTCGCATTCCACACCGCCGGACCCGCTGCGCAGCACTCACAACCCGTCTTTCTCTTGCCATCGCCTCACCTGGCCGTTAACCAGCTGCTTAACTTAGCTCGGGTGCACAGTTCACCTTTACACATCGATTGGCGTGGCCAGCACGTTTTCTCATAAGTTTCATTCTCGCCTCTTTCCACTTTTGAATCAGCCTTGGCCACCCGTTTACCTGACGTTTACCATCCTGCTCAGGCTTTTGGTGGGGGATATACGTCCTCGTCGTCTCTCCCTTCCCGTTCACTCCCCATCCCGGCTGGTCATCCGATTCACATGCAGCAAGTCTCCAGCTTGACAGACTCAGGCTTCGTTCCCAGGAAGGAATTCATTCGCGACCAGCGGACGACTTCAGATTTCTCATTGCTAGCTATTTCCGGCTCAAGTTTCATTAGGCTTTACTCTTTCTCGCTCGAGGTCATCGCAGACTTACGTCGTCTCTTTGACCACTTCTACCTCAACGCCGCTTGCCGCGAGGACACGGCCCAAAAGCTGTGCGAGTTTCAACTCCACGGTAAACCTTGGGCTTCTCCAAAGAGCGCACGTACGGAGCGCATCCTCCTCGACATCCTTGCCGTTATTTATAGGCATAGTTATACCATTCTTTCTACCATCGACTACGGTCGCGAACGCGATGATCGTTTGGCAATTTCCTTCTCTCGCTTATCTACTCCTTCATTGCCTATTCCGCCCCATTCGCCAATCCCTGCTGGTTCTGGGAGCAACCTGTCTCACGGCACGGGGGGTAAGCATGAGAGGAAGACGCCCTTTGCAATATCCTTCGTCTCCAGCACCGTTATGCGTGTCATATACCCTCCTTTGAATTCTACTCCGGCTATTCTGCAAGCAGTTCGTGGCTCTTGGCCAAGAGGGGTCGTGTCAGAAAAGAAAGTTGGGGATGCAGCGTACGAGTTCAAGCTCAAGGGATACAGCTGTGTGTATACAATATGTTTATCGTGTGCCTGCTACCAACTCAGTTCTGTCAGGGTTCAACGAGGACACGTTCGCAACCGATTCACTTCATCAAATCCTTTCTCTCTTAACTTCTCTCGATGGTCACGCATGTACAATGGTTGCGTCTCTTTCCATATGTGGTCGCTCACGAGTGAAGGATCTGTGGGTTTTCGTCGGACCTGGACCTTCGGACCCGTATGATCAGAATTGGCCAGAGTCGCCAATTAGCCAGTCCGGGTCCATGTTGGATGTTCGGCGTTCTAACAGAGCATCTACCCCTGAACCCGGTCTCAATTCTGACACTGGAGTTATCCCATCGTCATTGCACAGACGGATAGCAACGGCCCCCCAGCACTTGCTGCCTCCTTCACATGGACCATCTACCCCCCATCACATTAGAGCGAACACCGAGACCAATAACTTTCCAACGTCGCTTCCCCCTCCATTCTCACATGCATCTCCAAACGCTGTTGGCATGCGTAAGCCTGCTCCAAGAGCTCAAGTGCCTGTCTCTGTGGATTTTGATGCACCCGACGACGACGAGCACGGTCGTTACCGTACCTCCCTGCCTAGTGCAGTGCCGAGTAGTTGTGAGAATATGACTGGGATCGGGACGCTCAACCGGAATAGATTCATCTCTAAAGCCATCTATCCGCCGAATTCTGGAGAACTGCCGGAACCTAAATGTGATGCTGAGGAGACCACTCACTCGCCTCCCGAACGACACATGAATAGGTCGAGGTCACCATCTCCACATCATCGAGTTAGCGCCATGCGGCCAGTGTCAACGCGTTCAAAAACCCCGCCGTTGCTCACTTCACATACACGAGACCCTCGCACCCCTTCACCACCGCCAAGTGGGTTCCTGGGTATGCCCCTGGCGCAGGAATTTGCACTGGGAGAGAACCCAACACTTCTCAGCCCGGGAATGTTCCGCATACGAGATTCGGCATTTTCTTCTAATTCTGTGGACACTACGGGATCTTGCGATGTCCCTATCAGATGGACGGGATTGGGTAAGCCAGAGGGTATCGAGAACATTGAGGAGGAGCAAGAACTGCTTACCGAGGAACCTAGGCCTCACCCCATCTCGCATGTTCCAGTGCTACCAGGAGGTTGGTCGACGACCCCAGAGGAGGAGGCATCCGGAGCCAATGATTCTTCGAAAACGGACGAGGCTACTGTCCGCCCTGAACACAGCCGGCAACCCGACAGATCTCTGCACGATGTCGATGTGCGGGTTGCTTCACCTGAACTTGTGCGTGATGGGGCCGTGCGCAAGAGTGAGGCCGGGATGATAGGGATGATAGCACCCCGATCGCCACCTCCGCCCATACCCATCCCGTCAGGAGATAGCCCTAGAAAGTCGAAGGGAGGTTCCAGCGTCCCTGCTTCGCCAACGAAAACAGGAAGTCGAAGTGGCAGCGGCAATGGCTGGGTCCTAGTCAATGTGGAAGGCAAAGACCACGCGAACGGACACTCGCCTTCTCCCCTTACGAGTCCCACCATACCGAACCAAGATCGTGCTCGCAGGGTGTCGCATGTGAACGAGAAAGCACCTATGCCCACGGGGGGCAAAGCCATCGTCGTTATTGACGCCAAAGATGGTAAGAATACTAGAGTGCGAGGTGGTGGATCGGGTCTGCGCCGTCTTCTGTCGCTCTCGCGACCCGGTAAGGCTGCAGAAGAATTAGTGAATGATACGCGCCTCACGCATACTCGGTCTCATGAACTTGCGACCAATGGGACGGGTCAAAGCAAAGAGCTGGTGCGCTCAGGCCGCTTCCGGAACAAACTCACCCGCTTAGGTGCTTCTGAATCGTCGTCGAAACCACCTGACAATGGCAGAGTACGCGTGAATCTTGATTAATGCAGCAGCTCACTGGATTTCTATTTTCTTTCTTTTCTTTCCGTTTTCCTTTGCCCATCACCTTCTTTATCTCTGCACGCTGTAAACCACAATTCGACCTGCAATGCATGCTGTCTACTCATTCGTTCATTCTTCTACTCAGAATGATACTTCCCTATGTCTTCCCGTTTAGTGATGAGTAATGACATTGACATTCCCGGGTATTAGAGCACGTGATCGTTTTAATGCGTCACGTGGAAAGGATACTATTTCTCTCCTGGTATACCGGCCTGGGCAGGTGGTCTCGCCGATGCTGTTTTGTCGTTTAATATAACGTGCGTCCAGCGCTGGTCTGTCAACGATACCAGGACATGCAAGACGGATAATCGGTCGGAAGGCACAAGTCCACGAGCAACCTGTGAGAAGCTGGAGGTAACCCAAGAGGTTTGGGACGGGGAGGAGGCGAGTAGTATGTCCTTTATGCATTGCTAATGATGCTGTCTGGTCCAAACCTTGCGGGTCGACCGGTGTGAACAGTATCATACCCGATGACCGCGAAGTACTTGCGCTGGATTCGCGTCGCATAATGGCCATGCTAGTGTTCTGGACAAGGGCTGCAGGAGACGACGGGACGAGGCTATGGTGTTGGGGAATTGTAATAGACGCGTGTTATTGGTCCGCATGATGAACGTTGGGTGTAGAGGGATGCAAGGTGGAAAATAAAAAGCGGATTACATAGGAGGTTTCGTTCCCTTGTATGCAGAGACAAGTTGCAAAAATGCACAGGGACCGCCGTAGCGGCTACATGCCAACGTTTCCTCCCTAATAGCCACTCGCGGCCATTCCCTCTCTTCCCGCATTTTCCCTTTTTCTTTTTTCTTCCTCTCATCCTACAATGCCAACATGCAGGCGCAAGCGTGTGGTGCTCACAGAACCGTCTCAAGTCCTCCTTCAGGCCGCACAATCCAGCCTCGACAAGGAGGTTTATTATCTCCATCAAACCGGGGAGATATTCGAAACCTACGAGTGCGTATAGCCGACTACCCGTCCCCTCGTGTCTTCCCTAACAGCCCTTCCTCTCCGCCCTCAGAGCATACGCGGCGAGAATGTCCTTCTACAGACTAAAACAGTTCCAGTGCGAGGTCACAGGCAAGAGTGGCCTTGACTACTTCCAAGCGCTCGAGAGTGAACTGCAGGAGGCCCAGACAATGCACTCCAGGTTCCCTGAACCACTGAAAGCTGCTGTTCTCAAGGCGGTTCAATGGCGTATGTGCCCCTTTTTGCCCGCCTCCCTGCCATTATAACCGACGTGCTTTGAATGCAAATGTAGAGGTCGTTGGCCGTTTGGACCATTTGGTGGAAACTGTTTTCGAGCGATTCAAGGATCGGTACTTCGTGGATGAAAGTGCGTCTTCTTCTTGTACATTCTTATCTGTGTTCATCGTTTCCCTTTATCTCATCAGAGGTTTTCGTCGATGTACAGGGGGACAAGTGAGCTCGTGCTTTGTCTAAGATCCAACCATCTCATACCCTCCAGGTTCTACGCCAAAGTTCTCCGAGTCCATCGGCCAAAGCCGTCCTCCGAGGTCGCAGACACTTTTCCACTAGACCAAGCTTCTTCCTCGACTTCTCCGGCTCAGACTCCCCCAGTGAACACTACGAGCGACGTGCAAATACATAAGATTGGAGGTGACCTCAAGATACCCGCCAAAGAAGCACATGACAAGGATGATCCGCTCCAATACATCTACCAAGTTCAAATTCTGGAGGAGTCGCATGATAAAAGTCATGACAGAGGAAAGGCCATTCCAAAAGAAAAGGGACAGTGGAATGGTAGGTTGATGGATGTTCAGTGTAATGTGATGAGGCATGTCAATATCATGATATTAAAAGCGTATCATCTAACTATCATTCTCTGGTAGTCGTGACCGCTTGGCTTTCTCAAAGTCAATTCTCCGGAGATTCATTCGTGATTGTGTTGACCGCGATGCAGCCGTGGCTTCGCCCTGGACTGTAAAAGAGGCGATTGCTAAGCACTATGGCGTGGATTCTGTCATGCCAGAAGAAACACGGAGAGGCGTCGAAAACATTAAGAAAGGTGAGATTGACAAGCGGAAAAAGATCTGGGAGGATAAGGAAGGACCTCCGACGAAGAAACAAAAAAAGTTGACGGCAGCTCAAGAAGAAAGGGGTGAGTTAGTGCAATACTTCTAATCGTATATTCTGAGTTGTCCTTAGTGAAAGCCCTTGCCGTTGCTGCAGAAAAGCGAGAGCGGGAAGCACGTGAGAAGGTAGAAAGACAACAGAAGGCCAAAGAAGAGGCTGAGCGGCTTGCGGCAGAAAGGAAGAAGAAGAAACCTATACGCTACCCGACCGAAGACTTGGACGTTCGCCTCTCGGATAAGGAGAAGAAAGCCGGCATGAAGGTCGAGAAACCTATTCCTAGTCGAGTGCAACTGCCCTTTGGTGAAGATCAGGTTACTTTTGAGTCTTTTCTCATGGCCTGGAATTTCTTGGTTGTGTATGGGTGAGTTGGCGTTAGGCTCTGGCACATTTTTTGCGTTGATGTCATGTTGTAGTCAACCGTTGCATATTTCCCCTCTCACGATGGACGATTTTGAACACGCACTTCGGCATTCCGTCATCGAACCCCCGTGCCCTTTACTGTGCGAGATACATGCCACGCTCATTTATAACTTGCGGACTGTGCCATTTAATCGCCATAGTGCCATACTTTCTTTACTGTGTGTAAAGGATTCCCTGGAGGGGGAACACAAAGTATTAGGAATCACCATTGACCAACTAGCAGCAGCGATAGCAGACGTAGGAAACAATTGGGAACGCGTCCCACTTCGCGCTCAAGATGCGAGAGCCGGCTGGGAAGACGCCTTGATTGGATGTTTGAAAGACGTATGTGGTGCAACGACCCTCACTTCATGTCGCTAAAGGACTTGACCAGCACGCCACATTGGAGAACTTCCCCCGACTACGTGAAGTACTGACAAGACTGCTCTTCGCACCCGAACCGAATGTAGAATCATCAACCTCTTCGAGCAGCTCACGGGGTTCCACCCCCGTCTCTTATTCGCTGGTGTCATCACCCGGGGAACGCTACCACGCTCTTCCACCTCCTGATCGTATTGCTATCTTGGCTTTTTTATGCAACCTCTCTGTGTCCAGCAAGGCAATTCACGCCCATATGGAAGGGTGTGAAGAATCTTTGACTGCATTGCGGAAAGAAAAAATTGAAATTAATCGATTGAAAAAGCAGTAGTAAGTATGTCGAAGGGACATCTGTGCGCAAAGGTGATAATCATCAACAGTACCGAGGAGATGAATGCTCTTGCGGGAGACGCGGGGCCGAAGAAAGATTCAACTCCTGTGGGAACAGAGGAAGACGTTGCTGCGCATGACTCCAGCGATTTATCCGATGCACCGTCAGAGGAAGGTTCAGAAACCACATCGGCTAGCAGTGGTCGCCAGAAAGTCACATCGCGTCACAAGGATCTCCGCCAGAGAGCCCATGCTCAAGCACATGCGAAGCAAAGAGAAATTGCACGCGCAAAAGTTGCCGCAGAGAAGCAAGCTCAAGCCGAGCACCGTCGTCTTGACGAAGAAGTTAACAAACTTGAACGTCGACTCGAGAGCATCGAGCGAGAGTTTCGAAAGCTATTTGGGGCGATCAGAGTGAAGCCGCTAGGCAAGGACCGATTTCACAATCGAGTCTGGTGGTTTGACGGTATGGGCTCCATGTCTCTGTTGGGTAGCGGAGGCGTCGTCCAATACGGTACCGGTCGCATATTTCTTCAAGGACCCACCCCGATGGACCTTGAATTGATGTCAAGAAGAGAGGAAAGTGATGTCGATGCCCGAAGACAGGAGGAAGAGGGGGAAGGTCTCTTGGCTCCCGGGGAGTGGGCGGTATACACGGAGCCCGAGGAGGTAGAGACATTTATCGTGGGCTCGTTGTGTAGCTGATCAAATCGCCTCAGGTGGACGAGTTTGTGGCGTGGCTTAATCCGAAAGGAGTCCGAGAACTAGCACTAAAGAACGCATTCACGAAATGGTGGAACCATATCGCACCGGGGATGCGTAAACGTCTTTCGGTCCGTTATCTCGCTAGTGATGAGAGAATCAGCTGACCTAATTCGCTTTAGGACTTGACCGTGAGTGCCAAACTCCCAGAAGCCCGCCGTTCGACCAGGGTAAAGACGACTATCGGACATGATATCTTGAGGGAGTCGTACATGATGTGGACGAATCGTCGGGCAGTAAACTCTTCGTAGCCGATGCATGCAGGCTGTGTGGATCCGGATCTGAGACTATTCGGCTGGGGACTACCTCCTATAATGCACTGCACTGACAGATGTATCGGCAACAGTATTTATCGATCATCCGACATGTATATACTTAGATGTGACGTATTGATTGTTGGGCCTGTTCGGACGGGTGGAGCACATCCGATTGGCTGCGCCGACAACGTTGAACCGTTCTGGACTAGTCCCTTTTTGTCGCCCCCGAAACCGCATTCATCGTTCTTTTTTTTTCGTCGGAGCTTCTGCGATACGTACGACGGGTTATATATGCCAGTGCTGGTCCGCTGCAACGCCCATTCTCGCCTTCTTGAACCACAGCCCAGGCCTCCCCTGCACCTTACTCCGCACCGTCGAGCATGACATCTCTTCCAAACACCTTCACCTATGGCTCCTTTTCTAGTGTCCACAGCGTTCGGGATGCGTTCGCCTCCTGTAAGTATCCTATTCGCTTCCCACTCGCTACTGTTCGGGTCCCATACGCCATGCAGATTATCGGTCGCAGTACTATCCCAGTTCGAACGTGCAGACATCCGACATGGCCAATGACCTGTCCAACCACGATCCTTCCCTATCGGAGCCATGGGACACCTTAGACCCAATCGATGGTTCGTATGCGGAAAGACGTCTTCGGCGCTCTGTGGGAGTTCTAGAGCAGAACGATGGATCACTCCAAGTCTCCGAGGCGGCTCTTCAATCGGTTAGTCCGAGGGGACGCCCCATCAGAGCTCACTTGGGTCGTGAAACTACCCCCCTGCTGAGGAAAGCCGCCTCATTCGCGGTATTCTCACCTCAACCTATCCCTGCCTCCGTCGCAAATTACAAGTCTCTGAGTCACCCAGATGATCTCGATACTGTGCCACAGAGCCCAACACCTGCTTCATCTGACACGATTGTCGAGCGTCAATACGATGGCAAGAGTACCTACGGTCAGACGGTCAGTCCGGTGATAAACCTTGCTTTTGAGGATATCTGACATTGGTCTCCAGTTATTCAATTGCATCGCAGTGCTTTTAGGGATAGGCATGCTCTCCGAGCCGCTTGCATTCGCATATGCTGGATGGTTTTGGGGCACGATCTTTATCGTATTTTTCGGCATCATAACCTGTTACACGTGAGTTGTGTTTACTGGGTGAGGAATTAATCTCATCCCTCGAGTTCAGTGCAAAACTGCTGGCGCACGAAATTCTGGATGATCCTCGCCTGCGTTCATATGCTGACATCGGTCGAAAAGCATTTGGTCCCAAATCGTCCATACTAACAAACGTTCTGTTCTGTCTTGAGTTATTTGCTCTCAGGTATACTTATTTGTCTATTTTTTCTGGCATTGGTTTGACCAACCCTTTTTTCAGTGTCGTTCTCGTCACCTTAGCGGCTGACTCCCTGGAGGGAGTCTGGCCAGCGTATTCCGCCAACACTTACAAACTCTTTTCTCTTTTAATGCAAGTGTTTTATTTTGTTTTATTTTCTGTGTTGTTAATATTCTGACGTATACACATCGCTCCTTAGTTTGGCGCCGACGGTGTTCATGCCTTTATCTATACTTTCTCTCACGTCATTGCTGGGCATCACTTCGACGTTGCTCGTCATTGCAGTGGTATTCGTAGATGGTTTTTCGAAACCAGATTTTCCGGGTAGCCTCTGGAGTCCGGCACCCACTTCCTTCTCTCCAGGGACTTTTGGAGAGGTCGGAGTAACATTGGGTTTGTTAATGGCCGGGGTGAGCATTCTATGTTCACTTCGTAGTTGCGAATTAAATTTCTAGTCAGTTTGCTGGCCATGTTGTTATACCCTCGTTGGCTCGCGACATGAAAGACCCGTCGCAATTTGATCATATGGCCAATCGAGCATTTGTAAGTCAATTGGGTGTTGTACGGGAAAATGCACAGCTGAATTGCTCCAAAGTTTATTACAACATTTATTTATACTATTATTGGGTATGCAGGGTATATTATGTTTGGCAATTCGGTGAGCGACGAGGTACGAGTTGTATGTCTCGATTTCATGCTGCAGTACCTCATTTGAGCAATGCAGATAAGCAAGGATTTACTCGCCACACCTGGATATAATACAACACTCAACCAGTTAGTGATGTGGTTACTGGTCATTACTCCCTTGTAAGAGGATGCCCACCATTTCATAATTTCCGCCTCCCTGAATGTTTGTGTCTAGGTCGAAGTTTGCCTTGAGCACCAGGCCGGTATGTGTTACTTTATTATTACTTGTTATGTAATCCGCTAATCGTCTCGTGCAGCTGAACATCATTCTGGAGAGTATGCTTGGCTTGGAAATAACTTCACCGATTTCAGTGGAGGACGGGAAAGGACTATCACCCGAGAATCAACAGAACTTGAGGACTCAGCTCCTCGTGGCCCTGGAGCGTATTATGGTCCCGGTCTTTTCGATCTTGGTTTCAATCCTTGTTCCGCAGTTCAGTGCGCTGATGGCGTTCCTGGGTGCCTTTTTTGCCTTTGTTATGTGCGTCATTGGACCGATTTGCGCGAAAATTGTGATGACTGGGCAGTGTCAATGGTACGATGGAGTTTTACTAGGCATTTCTACCGTGATGGCGATTTGGGGTACATCCTCAGCGTTTTGGATGGCATGAGGGTTTATACCGTGAACAACGGATTCAAAGCACATGTTCTTGACAGAGTAACATTTTTGACTCGGACACTCAAACCCACACTGATATAGAAGCAATCAATGCATGTTGTTTTGATGGGATATACGAAAGTTCGTAGACGCATAATGCAACTACTTTACTTGCACAGAGTGAGCGATAACCTTGGATAGTTCTGCAAGGCGGGTGAGGTGATGTATGCTGACGGACAGAAAACACTTACGGGGTAACTTTACATTCTCGCGAACAATAACGGATTCTATCTGGTTATCTGGATTGGGGGGGATGGAAACGACTTGCCCATCAACGGTCCATCCCTGCTTCGAGGCCCAGGCTTCAAGCTCGGGTCCCGCTAAATCGACATATGACCCAAGTCTCTCCAATCCTATGCGCGTGAACGTGGCCTTGACTGCACGCACAGCGACCTCTCGGATAGCATCCTCAAAACCTGCACATTCGATCGTGTAATTTTCTCTCAGGGATTCGAGTTCCTCAGACCGATAGAAAGTCCAAAACGCTGGAAAGCGACACTGATGAAGAAGATCATAAAGGTTTGTAAGTATAGGAAGAAAAGTTGGAAGAGGGTCTGGTTCATCAGTGTTGGCGCTGGGTAGTCTGTCGTCTAGGAGGGATATGCAGAGATTGAAGTCCGGGAAGGGCTCGGCGGTTAAGGCTTTGAGAAGGATGTTGACGACGACATCTGGGTTATAGAGGTCAAGGTTGAACTGGTACCTGATGAGTAGTTAGTCCGAAGATGTATTCCAAGAAGCTGAACATACAGTTTCAGTATGGCCAGATTAGCAAGACAATCGTACTCCCCGCTCCTGATTTGATGGTAGAGGTAGTCCTCCAAAATTCCGACATTAGACGGGTTATATCGATCTAAAAATTGATTGGATCCCTCAGATCCCATGGACTTGCATGAAACCCCGTACCGACGCCCGATACGAGATTTTCGATCAACTCTGTCCGTGTGGATGGTGTAAGCCATTCCGCTGTTGCTGAAGCCATTCGACTTGGACTTTTTCGCGTATTGTAGTCAAGTTTGACTTGGTGGTGGCGGTGTGATCCAAACTGGTACAACCCACGAGGCGTTAGAGCCTTTCGTCATGAACAGCGTCCCAGTGGGATAAGGATCTAGCACACACTCCTATCACCTCGGACATCCCTACTCATCGGGTGCCCTTATTCAGGGAGATCATGAATGTCGACGATGAAGCTCGGCCACCATCAGCCGACTCAACATGCCAACACGGCATCGACTCGTGCAAGCAATGCAATGTCGTGTTCGTAGATCGCATCCCAGAAAATGAACACACTCCATCTGCAACTGTGACAAAACAAGAAGCGATCCCGCGACCGGAACCAAATTATCGTGCCAAGTTTATCCTCAGCGGACACACAATGTCGATATCTTCCCTGAAGTTTAGTCCAAATGGAAGCTTGCTGGCGTCTTCTGGTGCATTTATCACGTCCATCCAAATTGAGCTGTCTGACGGTATCCTCTGTCGAAGCAAGCTGCCGACAAGCTAGTCAAAGTCTGGGACACATTTACTGGTGAAATTCTTAAAACATATGAAGGTCATCACGAGGGCATAAACGACGTCGCATGGTCGTCCGATGGAGAATTTCTCGCATCTGCATCGGACGATAAATCAATCATTCTTTGGGACATGGAGCAAGTAAGGCTCGGCTCTGCAAGTACTCTAGCTCGGCTGGATGCTTATTTTAATGCGTCAGGGAAATCTTGCTAAAATATTCCAAGGTCACACCAACTTTGTTTTCTGCGTGAACTTTAATCCCAGATCGAATCTTTTGGTCTCCGGAGGGTACGACGAAACTGTACGCGTCTGGGATGTGGCACGAGGTTGGTATTTGTCGTGTTGAAAAAGAGCAGATCGGCATATTTACTGTGCACTAGGGAGGTCCTTGAAGGTCTTACCTGCGCATTCTGACCCTGTAACGGCTGTCAGCTTTAATCACGATGGCACCCTCATAGTCTCCTGTGCCATGGATGGACTAATGTAAGTGTCAAAAGTTGTGTATGAGGCAGAAGAATCATGTCACCATCCTAGTCGAATATGGGACTCGGAGTCGGGACAATGCCTGAAAACATTGGTGGACGATGACAATCCGATATGGTTCGTGTAGTCCGTCAGCCGAGTGTTGGTAACTGATCCACAATCTAGTTCTCACGTGAAGTTCTCACCGAACTCAAGGTTTATCCTGGCTGCTACACAAGATTCTACCATCCGACTCTGGAATTACCAGAATTCACGGTGTGTAAAGACATACACAGGGCATGCCAACCGCACGTATTGCCTCTTCGCATGTTTCATCACAACTAATGGCCTCTATGTGGTGAGCGGTAGTGAGGATGCTAAGGTCTACCTGTGGGATTTGCAGAGTCGTGAGGTCGTGCAAGTTCTCGAAGGGCACAGGGGTGGGTAGGGTTCATCTCTGATTCTGGTGGTTCCTGATCATATGGTCCAGATGCAGTGCTGGCTGTGGCCGTGAGTGTTTGGCATGGCTGCTCCGTGGTCGAGTTACTAATGACTGCGAAGATAGACACACCCAGAGCGGGCCATCATCGCCTCTGCATCGACGGAAAAGGATTTGACGATAAGGCTGTGGTATGACGAATGTTAGTGATTCCTGTAGAATCTGCGAGGCAATTCCACCGCATGAGTCAGCCGACACACTTGGTTTAAACTCCGAATCCCAGCATTATATAAATCCTCCTCAGACTGCCGTCTCAGACCATCACCCGTTGATACGACCCACTACAGTCGCAACTCTACACACCGCTCAATCATGCAGATCTTTGTCAAGACTCTCACCGGAAAGACCATCACCCTCGAGGTTGAGTCTTCCGACACCATCGATAACGTCAAGGCCAAGATTCAGGACAAGGAGGGGTAAGCCCATAACATGCACCACGCCTCCCATCTAATGCCCTACACAGTATTCCTCCCGACCAGCAACGCTTGATCTTTGCCGGAAAGCAGCTCGAGGATGGTCGGACCCTTTCTGACTACAACATTCAGAAGGAATCCACCCTTCACCTCGTCCTCCGCCTGCGTGGCGGAATGCAGATCTTCGTTAAGACCTTGACGGGCAAGACGATCACTCTGGAGGTCGAATCCTCGGACACAATTGACAACGTCAAGGCCAAGATCCAGGACAAGGAGGGTATCCCTCCTGACCAGCAGCGTCTTATCTTTGCCGGCAAGCAGCTAGAGGATGGTCGCACTCTCTCCGATTACAACATCCAAAAGGAATCAACACTCCATCTTGGTATGTTGGCGTTTCTCCTCTGCACATCTGTTCTAACATGTAGCATAGTCCTTCGTCTCCGTGGTGGTATGCAAATTTTCGTCAAGACACTCACTGGCAAGACGATCACACTGGAAGTGGAGTCGTCTGACACCATCGACAATGTGAAAGCAAAGATTCAGGATAAGGAGGGGATACCTCCTGACCAGCAGCGCCTCATTTTCGCTGGGAAGCAGCTCGAAGACGGTCGTACTCTTTCTGACTACAATATCCAGAAGGAGTCGACGCTTCATCTGGTTCTTCGTCTCCGTGGTGGTATGCAGATCTTCGTCAAGACCCTTACGGGAAAGACCATCACATTGGAAGTCGAGTCCTCTGACACGATTGACAACGTGAAGGCGAAGATCCAAGACAAGGAAGGCATTCCCCCAGACCAACAACGCCTTATCTTTGCCGGCAAGCAGCTGGAGGACGGGCGCACTCTATCCGATTACAACATTCAGAAGGAGAGTACGCTGCACCTCGGTAAGTCGATTGGTTGATTGTCCCTTGGACTGTAATAACAGTGTTTACTTAGTGCTTCGTCTACGTGGCGGGTGTTGAGAACGTCGTGGGTCATGATTTGTAGTTTGTCGTTGTTGTATCATTGAGTGTGGTATGCAATTGTAATCTCGATTCTGTTATTTCGCTTGCATGAGTTGTAGGCAGACTATGTAGGTACAAGAGTTTGAGGGACATAGTGATCAGAAGCTCCACTGGTACTTCTATCCTTCCTACGTCTTTTGCGCTTGCCCACAGCCAGGGTTGTTCCACTCTCGACATCAGTTCGCTTCCTTTTCCGACCCGTATCTGGGGAGTTAGACATGGATACTACCTTTTTCTTCACGCTGAGAGGGTTTGGACCCTTTGGGCCCTTCCTTCTACGAGGGGGTTCAACTTGGCCGTCAGTTCTGATGGTAGCCAACTCTGCAGCACTAGGTTGGAATGCCTTTTCTTCGTTCTAGACTCTGGGAGTTAATGGATGCACGACCAGGTATGGTGAGGTAACATACCTGTTGTTTGGCTTGCAGTGTTGCATCGCTTGGGGGTTCCAAAAGTATCACTGCACGATTTATGTGAACCATCGGTACCGCAGGTATCAGCCGGAGTTCGATACGGAGCGTTTTTGATTGGGTGGCAACGACATAGCGATGCTTATTGGAGTCACCTGCAGAAACATTCAAGACGACAAGCATCGACCGAAAACGAGAGGCTTTCCGACTACACTTGCGATGCATTCGTGTCCAAGTATGGCTTCTTTGTGGTTACACTTTCGACGCTCGAACGATTTTGCGAGATCAACCGCTGCCTGCTGGGGCTTTCCCTGGAGGTATAGTTCATGGATGCAGCATTGAGTGATCACTGGGCGATAGGCTAGTTAGGCAGTCTAGGACCAGAGGCGACAGTCAAAGTGCCATACTGGGCTTGACGGTTCCCTGGAGCACGACGCCTAATTGCCGTTGCAAGTCCATCTTGGTCGCGACTGCCAATCGGCACATCTCGGCGTCAACTGGGCGTATATGAGTTCGGACGAGATGCGCGTGAGATGGACATACCCAGAACTTGATAGGGCTGTCTGAATCCGAATGACAGGGAGTACAACGACATGAGCTTCCTGTACGTTTTTGCCCGCCTTTGCCTCATGATGGGCAAACCGCGTCCGAACTACTGTACCTGGTAGAAAGCGGACTGGTGGATGGTTGTTTGGCTTTGTTATGCAAGGTAGCTTTCATGCCGTGCATCGTTTGCCGTTTGCGCAATTCGCGTCACCATGAAACTGAGTCTGTTGGGTATATCGGCCTTTCTGTTCAAGCAAGTACAGACTTTTTGGGTTCCAGGTGGTTGACTGACGTTGTACAGTACCTGTCTTTGTCTCGACCTCATCGGACACGTTCAATGGAATGACTTGTGTCCCAGTGAGCCTGGGTTTCGATTCTATCGTGAGTGCTGACCTCCAAGGAGCTCAGATTACGGAGCACTTGGTCCTGCCAAAGTCACTCTGGATGGGGGCAAATACTCTGGCCGCATAACATGGACCGGAAACTTTTCCATGTATGCACGTCTCTAAGCGTCGTTCGCAGCAACTGACTCGTACGACGCAAGACCAGACGTGGATCCGGGAACGTATGTGCTCTCGGTCACATCACACGACTACGTGTTTGATCAAGTACGCCGGTTGGTTCACCTTTTTCACTACCCTTCCGCTGACTCTAGGGGGTTAGTTCCGCATCGATGTGACAGACTCCGATAGTCCACCACACGTCAGGTCCCACCTGCTCGGAACACCGCTGATGTCTTCTACGTCCGTATCGTTGCGGTATCCGATCGTCTTAACAGCTCGACACAAGCATGATTACTTTAAGCCGCGCGAATCGTTCAACTTGTTGGGCATGTTCCAAAATCCCATGGTGATGATCATGGTGTTGACGGCAGTGATGATGCTCGGGATGCCATACATCATGGTAACTTTGCATTTCCTAGTTGACGTATCCTGCTGACGCATCGAACAAGAAAAATCTGGACCCACAAACGCTGGAGGAACTCAAGAGCCAGCACGGAAAGATTGCAAGTATCCAGAACTCCTTACAGAACGGGGACGTCAAGTCTGGGTAAGCGTATGCCATGGCCGGGAGGAATATACTGATGTGAAAACTAGGCTGTCGGCATTACTGGCTGCTGAAGAGGAGTCTAAAGCATCCGTGGTAAGCGGAAGATCTCCGGGGAATGGAGCAACGGTACAGCAGCGAAAAGCCGGAAGAGGTAGTAGACGGCGATGAGGTAGAGTAATGTACCGAGAATACGCTCTGCTCTAGAACACCCATTCGAAAGCGGCAACTGGATGGATCGTGACGTTGTGATTTACCTTGCTATTGTAAGAGGGAATTGGGTTGGGGATTTGGTTCAGAGAGATGATCTCCTGTGGGGACGCCTGGGTGCTCGAGTATGCGACGAAGGTCAGCGTTCCTGCATACGAATGGGTCAGGACGGATGAACGTGAATCCCCTTTCTCCACACCTTTGTTTGAACCGAGCGACGATAGCTCGGGGATTCTGCAAGTAGGTTTGGGATGATTCCACACTGCTGCCAGTGCTTTCGAGAGGATCAGCAGGAATCCAAGCACGATGAATGGCCCGGCATACTGGTCGTCGGAAGTGGGTGTCACTTCTAAAACATACATGCTGTCGTTCTTGCTCGCATCTTCATCCACGCGGACCCCTGGTGCAGACAGGACTTTGACGCCGGATAAAGCGAGCTGACTGGAAGCACTACGGACGGTCGGCTTCGTTGCAGTGGTAGGATCATAGTCGAACACGAGCACATGTTCGTCGGGAAAGCGGGGCAGTAACGACAGAGGCGAATCGTCCGCGTAACGATATTCTATGTCGGCGTGAACGAGCGTATTGCTTTGGCCGGTCGAACTGTGCTGCAGGGCGACGAGAATGTAGTACGGCGGCTCGTGCACAGACATGTTGGGACGGAGATGGGATCCCAGCTCTGCACGCCATGTACCGCTCGTATGCGCGACTGCTCTCCTGGATTTCGGAGGCCTGCTATGCGCTGATAACCCTCGTCGTCGCCTGCTTTCTCGCCATCTCCTGCATCGCGCTCCTCCAGCAGGCAGTTCGAACTGCTCCTCGTGCCTGGACGAACAACTGGGATACCGTCACCATAGGCGCGACGTACTGCCTGGTGGTCAGTGGCCCTGCGTTTACCCACTAGCACTGATCCCTGACGTTGCTCGTTAGCTTCTTCTCAGCATTGCATTCTGTACGAAGCGTCGCATCGCCGTCCGGAGGAGACTGCAGCGCATATCGAAAGCGCACGGCGACATCACCAGAAACGATCTTCCAACGGCAGGTCTCTATCGCTGCTACGCGCTTTTTCGCTCATTCTCCCATCCAGCCAGTTCACGAGTACATATCCCAAGAGTTTGCTCGCTGCTGCTTGATCTACTACGAGTGTCAACCGCGGGAGACGACCCATCCCGGTTGGGGCATACCCGGGACTGAGCACGGCGGCGTCCGTTTTCGGCGCAGCTTGCTCGATACCATCGCTGACATTGGTCTGCATCGATACGTCGTCGTCGCGTGTCGACTTTCTGACTTGCATTGCAGATGCCCGAGCACACCTCGTCATACCCAACCTCCCCCCGTTGAAGCCGCACACTCGCATGATACATCATTTCCGATTCATTCTCCCTCTGTTACCCAAGGGCGATGAAGGACTGACCGCCCTGCATTATTACGACTCCGCGATACAGCTTGCCCGGACCTCAACCGTGGAACCCACCGAGGACGAGTTTACGCTCGGGCTCCGAGCTGCGGACGAGATCCGAAGGATGTGAGACTTTCCTTCTTCCGTGTTGTATATGCCAATGCATCATGTTCCGTCCAGCTTGAACGATTGTCGCATCGAGATGCTGGAGGAGTCTAGGACACAGCTGAACGTGTCTCCTCAGACGACAGTCAAGGCTTAGCTGCATTTATCGTACACACGACTTCGTACTGCTCTCGCCTAATGCAAACCTTGCGCGTACACCTCTTTCCAACTCTCTCTGGTGCTCCATGCACCCCAATAAGCAGAAACCTTTGGGTGGAGCTCAATCCCTAGACCCTCCTCTAACGCTCGAACGCCGTCTTGTTCGTTGCCACCTCCAGCGACAAAGGCAATTCGGGCGAGCCACGCGGCGAGATGGAAATCATCTTCTCCTGGGCTATCGCCGCCGAAGAATGGCGTATTAGGCAACAATGTCGCAAGCTCAGAGACAAACACATTCAGATCGTCCCAATGGGCCCTGGACCGCTGGAAGAATGCCTGTTTGTCGCCATCGGGGGCATTTCCTTGATAAATTGAGAGGAGGGATCCGTTGCTGACCAGCTTTGAGCTGTAGAACGCCTTGTGCTGGGCGGCGTCCGGCTGAGAAGCGTAGCGTTGGAGTGCATCTTGCCCTGAAAGGCACGCTTGGTCGTACAGTAAGTACTATGCGGTACGACGCACGATTTCGAACAAAATCGATTGCAAACGTCGCTGCCTTGTGCGCGAGTTCGTCGTCGGAACGCTGGAAAGGGGTCGATTATGGGCTTATGGCCAGACGAACCCGACGCTTACGGCGAGAAGCAAGGCAAAGTTTGGATCATACTTGTCCTCGTGAATGTTTGCGACGAACGACGTTCCGGGCTTGACTGGCTTTGGGGCGTGATTTACGAGATAGGAGGTCACCTCCGCGGTGCTGGTGTAGCTCTGACTGCCCACCACCATCGTGGGGAGTGTACCCATTGGATTCTTGGACTGTGGTCATCGTTTGCGCGCATATAAAGGGGCCCATCGACGTACGACGTTCAAGAATGCGGGTGTAAAGTTTTCACCTTGTCCGAGGTTGATGACCTTGGTTTGAATGTCGCCTGGGGCATACCCAAGTTCGCGACTGCCTCGAGAGATGAATGTTTTCTCCTACGTTTTGGCGCGGTGACCGCTCACATGGCAAGCTCGGGCACGGTGGCCCAAACGGAGTGCGGGTAGGTAAACAAGACTGGTTTCGACATTGTGGTTGGACGCGGAGAGAATGGGTGTGCCACGCTGCAAACTTGGCAAATCATGTCATTAGATTTGTTCAGCTACCACGTCTACTGTATGGGTAAATCATCTATGCGACAGATATTCAGGCGACAGCTCGGGAATACATCCAATTAGATTTTGAAGTTAGAACACGAAGACCTGTGGACCATCCGTCAGTCGGACAACGTCGCCACTCTGAAGGACATGCCTGGTCCTCGAGCTTGCTGACCGCACGGGGAGCGGGGTAGTTGAGCTCGGCGAGATGCTTCCTGGAAAGGGGGAAAGGCGATGAGTATGGGCGGGTGTAGGTGACGTGTACACTTACTTCATTGCTGTCATCATGGGAGGTGGGCCTGATGGCGTATCCGTGACAACGATCTGGCGAACAAACGAGCGCACGTACCACAGAGGAGGACCTTGATGTCGCTGCCAGAGCGGGGCATGTGCTTTTCGACTTGTTCCTTGGAGACGAATCCGACGCCACCGGTCCAGCTCTGAGGGGGATTGTTGAGGACGTAGTAGACGGTGAAGCGCTGCGGATGTCTGGCGGCGAGGTCGTCGAGTTCCTTTTTGAGGAGGATGTCGTCCAAGGTCACGTTGGCGTAAACGAGTGACAGCTTCGTCTCGTCAGCAGGGTTCTTGAGCGCTGCTCTGATGATTTGGAGCATGGGGGTTATGCCGGTGCCACCGGCAATCATGCCAATGTGACGGGAGAGGGTGGGGGAGTACTTGAAGAAGCCCTTGGGACCACGAACCTTGACCTTGTCGCCTATGTTGAGGGTGGAGACATAGCGGGAGATGTTGCCCTTTTCGTAGGACTATGAAGGGACGTCAGGGACGGGGGACGGAAAAAAGGGGGGCAGGACCTTGATCAAGAGGTCAAAGTGGCCGAGGTCATCGTCGCTGCTCGTGGGGGTGTAGCTGCGGGTGATTTCCTTGCCGTTTATCTCTGCGGAGATGGAGATGTGCTGGCCAATGGGGAGGCCGAGGACGTCGTCCGGACGAGGCAGCGCAAAGCGGTAGCTGCAACGAAGGGGGTGAACAGGACAGACATGCGAGAGAAGGGGCAGAGACGGACGTGGCAGTGTTGGGAGAGACGGCGATTTTCTCGTGGAGGACGAACTGCTGGAACGTCTTTGGGTCGAGGACGGGGGCGCGCTCTGCGGGAGGGGTGAGGAGGGGACGGCCAGGAGAAAAGAGACGGACTGGCGGCGAACTTGGCGTAGAGGAAGGCGCTGCTGGCGATGGCGAGGGCCAAGGCGACGAACTGGGTGTAGGCGGTGTCGAAGG
>JBBPKJ010000103.1:0-49287 GCA_038089195.1 Brasilioporus rufonigricans | reverse complement strand
ACAAGAATGCGGTGTTAGCGTGATCAAGGCGCAGTCGACATCTACGGCAACGCGGACCTACAAAGTGCCTTATCGGAGCGAATGATAACGCCACGTTCTATTTCAGCGAAGCTGCAGAGGGAACTCCAGTACGTACCTGTGAGGCTAACTCGATCTTTCCGCAGTCCATGCGCTGGCACTAGCACAGGTCGTACGGCACGATGTTAAAAGAAGCCAAATCCTTGTTCCATCAATATGCATAGTACAGCATGTTGGAGATCATCCCATTAGCTAGTACATACTTGGATAATTCTCGTACTTACATTAGATTACTATATCCGGACAGCAGCGTCCATTAGCACGCGCTCCGCTTACCACGCTCTCTCCAGTCTCGTACAACGTCGACTGGAGGTAAGCACCTACTGTACACTACCTACTCACGTACCGCAGTCCTCACGGACTCGTGTTACAGAACGACCGTTCCCCAACACAGCAAGCGCGCAGTCCATCCTAGGGAAGTAGCTTTGGCACTAGTGTCAAATACGTCGTCATGAACTGAAGTAATTAGTGAAAGGATCATGTGAGGCTATGTAGACTACAGAGGGAGCGCATGCCTAAAATAATGGTTAGCACGTAGATTCGCGTGTCAAGGACAGTCAAGTCATACGAATAGGATACTAGCAAGATTCCAAAGGATAACCACGGAGTTACACTTCTCGTGGAATATATTCCGAGTTTCGGTGATGCATCCTTCCCCTTTTTCCACTGTGCACGAGTGTATTGAGAAGAGACTGCAGACAAATATTGAGAATACCTACCAAGCGTTCATATAAGGTCATAAGGCCAAGGAGCCAGAATCATAAAGACCATGCTCTGTCAGTGACCGAACTGGGTGAACAACGATCGTCACCAATCAAGCTGAAATCTATGGGCATGACATATTAGGGTAACCATAAGAGATGGCCAAAAAGAAGAGATGCAGACGTTTGCCCATATCCTGAGGTCAATCGAGCCAATACGAAGGTTCAAGAAAGCAGCCATAAAGACGTCATAAATGAAGTTGCCGAACATGCAAATTTGGTTACCAGTTGCAACAGAGGAAATATAATCCAAAAGGGGACTGCAAAACTGTAAATCATCACGACTGACATGATATGACCATACTTGTTAATGATCTCTGTAAGCCAATAAATGTTGAAGTAGTGGAGCAAGGCAGCAGTGATCATCATGATGTGGATGGACTAGAGAGCATTGCAGTTGTAGACCAGTATTTTCTAATCAAGCGAAAAGACCAGAAATCCCTCCCTCCTGAGGTCATCGATGACTATCGTTGTCCGAGACTCGCCAAACAGCTGAGACCGCGAATATGAACGCACATGCGACGAAGGAGACAGTGTCATCTGCAGAAGTGAGCGCAGGGGGTCCTCCAAAGATATATCCAAAGGCAATATTTCAGTATTGGGAAGCCAAACATCATGACTGCGACACCCCATGACCCACCGAACTCGTATATAGAAGGTATGCCGATCAATCCAGGAGCTGGTCGGCTTTGCGAACCCCATCTGCTATTGTAAGACTGACATGTCAGTGGTCGAAACTGCGAGGGAAGACTCGGATTTTACACGAGCTCAATGGCACCTTCTGCCTAAGAAGGGTTGAATTGCTCCATGCTATCTTCTTTCAGGAGTTCCGCACCCTGTGAACTGTTAAGCCTTTGAGCTACTACCAGATCCAAGGACGCTCAGCGCTTAGTATGGGACATGACGCTGGGTCGCGTCGTATCAGAAATTACCCGTACAAACATGTTTTATCTGAACACGTACTTGGAACTTGGTAAGTATCATACCGCCGACTCCTATAACAGTCAGGGCTCAGTAACTTAGTCACGTTGGAAATTACTATCAAAAACACGTTTCACCGGAATACACCCTCCGGACTTGACAAAAAACCATACTAACCGACCCCTATCAACCTCAGAAACGGGTCCCGAAAGTCTGGTTGCAAGTTTCGTTTTACTTGTCTTGAGAGTTCAAAGATAGGAAACATACCGATTCGCGATTCGAATGAACGCCCAAGGAAATTCGTACAGACGTGGCATTGTGGGGCAATGTCAGAAATTACCTCCAAAACTAGCAAGTAGAGCATTGCAAGATCTTCCTGGTTTCACTGCGTCAAGATGATCATACCCGGGTGATGTAACTTAGATTGAACCAACTTGAAATAGCACGCAATCAGCGGTCAAATTATGACTGGTGCTCGTGGTGTAATTGGTTCATATCTCCGAGGAGACAGCGGTATTGATATGGCGTCGCCCGAGTGGCAAGTGGAACAGCACCGTGCAGTCGCCAAGGAGCTTGATTGTCTCCCTGTAGAGGTCTAGCCCTTACTGGGCTTTAAACGGTTCCTCTCCCCAGCATGTTTGTCTACCTCGCCATTGCAGCGTATCCTGGACCTGTCGTCATCCTCGGTATCAGCAAGTGAAGATACAACATGTTGAATGTCGTCGAGAATGTAAAATAATCACCTGCATGTTTCACTCACTGACGTTACGGTCAAGGTGGTAGAATTTTTCTCGTGAAGGAATTACTTATCTCAAACTTGACCTTGGACTTGTTTCCGCAGGGGCGACGGCGTCTTATGCAACGTCTGCAACGTCTGTGACTTGCTGTAGCGCATCATGCCGATATCGAGGAGTGACTGGGTTCATCTCAGCTAAAGGAGCAGACCAATTGCCAACCCATACTATACGCCCAATACATCACCGTTGAGCAGCTGATTCGCCACCCTCAACAACTGCGGTGCTTAGAATCGCACAAGCGAGACTCTGGTAAACAAGCACGCTTGCGTACGAAATATGGGACCGTACGCCCGGTAGTTAGTGCGGAAGAATACTTTGAATCTGCAAAATAAATAAGGAATGCGGAGCAGAGTTCATTCAGTCGCCATTTCAATGTGACGATGCACAGCTAATGACGAACCAGTCAATTGTGACGTGTTTTCACCAGCAGGAAAACGATAATACTCATCACTCACCGACATCTCGGACCAGGACACGACAACTAGTTAGAATATCGAGAAAATGTGTTACCTCAAGCACACTCGTTGACCCTGCCTGGACCCTGCAAGCCAGTACATCCATTTCAAGTGTAGAACAGACAAATTGACGCTCCTCTGAAACCTTTTTCTCGGGCCCGACTTTTCCTTGTTCGTTTTTTCTGCACGACGAGTTGGAGAAGGTGATACGAATACATTCCCCTTCAGTATAGTTATACTTAGAACTAAATACGTGCCCACCCGAAATGCCAGCAAAATTGACTATTCCAACGATCTAGCCTCAATCCTCCGATTCCATGACGGCGGTCACCTTTACTCTGAGGGTACCCTAAACGTAACATTACCTCTCTCTTCAATCATTTCGACGGCGCCAGATTGAGAATTGAAGACGCCGATAGGTGCATAGTGCACCCCTCGTTCAATGTCATTTCTCTCCATCCTCAGGGAGTGACTATTTATGTGGCTTAGTACTTCACACTACGTACGAAGATGACGATAGAAGTGCCCACCAGTCGTACAGGTGATATGCAAATTCACGCATGTTTCTTATCACGTCTCCCACAGCATGTCTGCATAACAAACATCGCATAGAATTAGGAAGTGGGTTTCCTTCGATTGACTGTTCGACCTTCTGGATCGCATCAATGTACTTGTCGCCGACAAGCTGCCAGCGTGGTGATTTGGAAAGAGGCGCTAGCACCCGAGAGCTGTGATGACAGGAATAGGCATGCCACATCTATTATTTAGCACTCGGTACTCAGTGTTCGCTTCTCGCATTAACAAGGGAGTCATACCGCACACCTCCAGGTCATGATGAGTGTAGGTCCCTCGCAAGATAGACACTTCAGTCGAGCATTACGGTGGTCCATGTTATCCGCCGTGGCTACATTTGGATCTAATCCACATGCACGGACGATGTAGGGAGCTTCCTCAAAGAACTGGATGCCAAAGTGATCTGAGATAGACCCAGGATCTTCCGAGTTGTCTTCGCGATCGTACTCGTACCTCCGACCACACATAGAAACCGAGAACACCTCGAGATGAGTAAACACGCCGGCGTAGGTTGTTTGGAAAAGAGCGGAAGCCAAATGTAGCCTGTCTAAGTCTGCAGTTGATAACTCTACGCGCGTGTCACGTGGTGCCAGAGCCCGAGAACTGGTGGCATTTCTTGAAGATAGCCAAAGAGGAATCTTCACCAGTTCGGCAAGTTTGGCGTCGAGTTTCTTTTTCCACTCGGCAACTAGCCCAGGCAGCTGTGCAAATGCTGTTGCAAACGACTCGTTATTCACCACAGTCTTCTCAGGAGCCTTCATAACATCCATAAAGGGACGGAAACGGGCGAGGTCGGCCGCATGTGGAAGAAGGTCAAATGTCGGCGCATCTGGCAACGGGTGTCCGACAAATTTGCGGTATGCGGACACCAACGCATACCGACGTGGTTGGTAGATATTACCTTCTAGCCATTGCGACCGAAAGCCGTTCATGACCTTTACCCACTCAGGCCATATTTTCTCCCATTCTAGCGCGTCAAGTCACCGTAAGTTCAAAATTAATCGCATTGATAAGACCCGACCTTTGTCCGTAAGCGGCCTGGAGGTCCTGAAATCGGACTCGCGAGATAGCCGGATGCTGCTATGACCAAAATATTGGATCTCGCGCGAATAACCGTGCTGCGCAAGACGATCAAATATTCTCCACTAACTTAATATTTGGGAGAATCAAATTATCAAGAACTAGTGCAAACCTTAGACACCGCTCCCGTTGAAGCTCTTTCTTGTCCCTCTTGCTTTCTAAATCCCTCTGTTTCTGCCAAGCTTCACACTTTTTTGCGTGCTGATGAAGACTAGTCAGGAAAATGTGAAAGGGAGGAAACCCAACAGACCTCGAGAATAATACTACAGTGCTTCTGTTTGTCAGCTATGAATTGTCTCTTGTCGGAAGCCTGGCGATACTCGTCCATAAACGAGGCTGCCTGGTCTCTATCAACCCGCTTGGAAGTTTCTGCAGCTATGGTGTAGGGGTGTAATGCCTGTGATAGCAGGGCCACGGACCTTTTTTCACTGTGATGTACTCTACAGCCAAGACACCGTTCTTGCGGATTACTTCATTGCAGGAAGAAATACGGCGAAGCCTAATTTTGTCTTCAAATTTGTTTGTCGTGAAGTAATAGGAAATCTGACCATCTTACTCTGCAACCTGGACAATACCTACGGCGTACGTTCCAGAGAATAGTAGTCGTGTATTTTCCGCAGCCCTGTGGTACTTTTTAGAGGATTAGATCCACTCATTGAGTCTAAACGTACGTGGCAACGAGCATAAAATACGAGATTAGCGTACTCCGGCTCGGTCAGGTCGGCCGGGCAGGCGGGCAGACCTCTGACTTGCTGAAAAGCGGTTTTCCATACAAACGCAGAAGACCTCTCCATCAAAAGCTCTCGAAGAGATCTGCAGGTGCGAGCAAGACTCAGAAGGTCTATGGGGTGGATGTATGCGGCGATCTAACATCGTCATGCCAGAGTCTCAGCGAACAGTCGATACGAAACAAAAGAGTATCCACGCACAAGGAACAACACGTCGAGGTTCAACTGGCACAGTTCACTCGGCTTTCCACGACGTTGCTTCTTGGGAGCTGCTGCGACTTCTCGTCGATGTTTCTTGGCAGGAGATGGGACGCTATTTCTCATAGCAAGGACAACGGCAGAATCCCCCTTGTGCGCACCGTCATTAGTGTGGGATTCCCCAGCCTCGATTTTCCGTGCAGTTGATCTGGTCTGCACCATCGTTTGATGTGTGAAAAAGAGGGGTTTCGACGTTTCAGTGGCTAGCTCTTTATGTAATCAGTCGTCCAAATGCGACAGGTCTTCCCCTGTCGCCTAGAGGATATGTACTGCCAATACACACTTCACTGAATCAACTAATCAGACAACGAGTACGGTTATCTATATCTTTCAGGATGGGTCGGTCCATCCTCAAACATCGTCCTCACTGGCAGCAACCATATTGATCAACAGCAGCCGAGAACCATGCTCTGGCTCACCGTCGACTATCATTCAAACTTAGCCAATAAATTCCATGATGAATGCTTGGATCTCGATGACACTCCGGGTGTTTAGTATGTTTTACAAATAGTAAGGAAGGCTGCGTACGCAAAGTGCTATCCCAAGCACGCGCGGACGATATCCATGGATATCACCCTGCCACTTTCAAGGCAAAAAAAGTGTGTTAGAGCCGATCATCGGAAATTATAGTGTGCAGGCATTACTTGCAAGTTCGAATAAAACGGCAATGGAAACTAGTGTATATCATTACGCCATAGCTCGGTATTACTGTGGGACACCGGCACTGATGAGCGAAGCGGTACATTCGCAAAGTGCACAGCTAACCGATTGTACGCAGCGATCGACGCCACTACTTATCCTCGTCCCTTTGGGAATGACCATTTCATTCATCACTTCACCGGATTCAATAGTATGTAATTGGTCGAGAAGGTGGAAGAACATCACCTCTCTGGGTATTTGTGTGGTGTTCTGAGGATCAATGTGCTCAGAGCTCAGAGGACGTCTGGACTCCGAGTCTGGAGGGTAATGGGAAGTATTAAAATCAATTGAGTCAAGGCCTGGACAACCTTGATGGACATCGAACATGCCCAATTTGCTCGGCTCATCCAGTGGAATCCCCGTGTTGTTCTCCCTCGTATCATAACCACATGTCAGATCGATTTGGCGCCGGAGGTTTGAGCCCACCTGTTTTGTTGTCGCAGTAAGTTGGATTTGGAGAGCTGGTTCCGTAATTTTGTTTTCCACAGACGACTGTTTGTAATGTTTGATGGATGCCTAGTATTCTCGACCGACGTATGCTTGACCCACAAAGGCCTGCACCGACAACGCACGCTGAGGCCGACCCACTATTTTCCTGAAAGAATCTAGATGAAAGGGCGAGTGGTTTAGCCAGTATTTGACAGGATTAAAGCCAAGTTCAAGCAAGATTAGCAACGTGAGGTACCATCGTTCCTCTCGGACACTCCTCTGGCCGAATTTGTGCGGTATTGCCTGTCCGTGTGCTGCGGTACTACGCGCCTCCGTGTTTTCAACGCTACGATGATGAATCGGATGTGCTGGCATGAGCAAACGCAATTGTATGTCGGCAGTTGTTGAAAAAGAGGCGGCATTGCAATCACAGGGATCATTGGCGGTATGAGCCTTGGAGCACAGAAGGTCCAGTGGTCCATGGAGAGAAGAATGGTTAAAGTTCTGTGTTGCCGGTGATGGTAACAGACTCTTCCAACGTCTTTGTTAGACCACGATCACGAGAACTGAAACATATATACTCTGGAACATGGTTCCACGTAGATTCAAGTAGTACGACCGACTCACTGGCAATTCCGACCAACTCCGACCTTGACAACGTTTTATATGACCACACCGTGCTACATCGTAGTGCCAATCACTGCCAAGTTACTGCGTTACGGTGAAGTTTGTCTTCGTGATAAAGGAAACACAATATACGAAGTGTTTCAGAGTCCAAGAGGTATTTCATATCCAACAAAAAAGAGCGAATACGCCCCAAATAGACCCCAAAGCGGCCAAACACTATGAACACCTCGGTGAGCTAAGCCTTGTGCTTGCCCTATAAATACCCGGCCATGATGAGTCGTTCAGGATGAAAAGGATAGAGCTACGAACCTTGCCAGCGCCGGCACCTACACCATTCTGATGTGTCTATGAGTGGGTACCATTGCATGAAAGTTGTCTTGCCAGCTCACCTGCAATGGGACGTTCTGTGGTGAGGCTTGAGATTTGTCGCCATTCGTTTTCCCCTTCTTACTTGGATTTGGTTGCTTGACGGTGATGACCTCGGTATCCACCGGATCGTCACCCGAAATGTTTCTGGCTTGACCCTCCATCTGGACGGTCTGATCGTCCGATTGAAGGGTCAGTCCAAACAAATCAGCGACGATCGCATTCACGACATCGTCGGGAACACTAGCAGTCGTGGGTGTCTTATACCCACGTTCTGAAGCGCTGAGAATTGCCTGTTCTCGTGCGCTCGCGAGTTTGAGCACGGTTTCCATAGTTAGTACCCTTCCTTCCTCTGGTGAAGGGAGCGTTGGGCTTTTACAAAGTGAAACATAGCAAGGGAGTAACAGCTCCTCTTCTACAGAGTATTCTCTATATGTCGCAATCTTCTCGATGGGCTTGAATGCAATCTTTTCCAATTGGCGTATGGCAAGTTTCCTTATCTCGTCAAATTGCCATGAGGTCGCAAGCTTCAAGATCGTAAGCCATTTCTGTTTGTCTTTTCTCGAGTACGAATACCGGCTTGGGTCAAGTCAGGACCGCTGAGTGAAGTCCCTACAATTCCAATGACGACTCACGGATTATACCACACCCAGATGAAGTCGGCAAACTCTTCACTCGTCACATTATCAATTCGACACTGATTCTTCGCTGAGCTGTCTTCGTCCTCGCTGAAAGGAGCCAGCTTGTTACGGAAATAACTGCTTTCCCTTTCGAAGAAAAATCGGTGTACACGGAATTCTGTGTTTTCAACCTACGTTGTGCTGAATACCAACACTGCTCGACATCAGATTGGCTCATCACGTACCACAAAAGAGATGTTGCCATCGCGAAAATAATATTCCTCGTGACGCCTCAGTGCACCTACGCCTAGGGTGGAGTTGGCAGGCATGGTTTTTCAAGTTCAGAAGAAAGTGGGGGCTGTCGTCGTTAGGAGGGACTATGGGATGGGGGAGTGCCGAGCCGCTCTTATCTGTCTGACCATCATGCTTTTTTACGAGGAATCTCGGATTGTTTTAGGTTTGTTTCTCAGGATGATCGATGATCTCTGTGCGCCCACCTCGTGTCGTGTCAACTTCTTTCTTAACTTTACTCGTGCACACAGCCCTCTTCAACAGGGACGTCGACAAGAATACTCATCATATGTCATCCACAGCAACGTGGACCTACAGCGTCTTATCGCAAGATCCGACACATGTAACTCAAACACTGCATAAATAGAGCACAGCACACACTTAGGGGTTCGGAGCCAACTCCGTTGATACTATGGCTCCAGGAGTACATGGCTTGTTACGCCTGTGGGTGCATTCATCACGCCACAGCTGATTTGTATTTTAAAACGAGTCACTGGGTGTGTTTCGCTTCCGCGGATCATACGAGGACCGCGTCAACACTATCGCGGTCGTATCGCTGGCAACTCAGCATCACATTGAGGGAAATTGTATCGAGGTAACACCAGGTTACTTCGCGAACGTTAAAGGGAATAGAATTTTTTTTTGCGGTGCGCCCACCCGAAAGGATCACAACGTGGAGATCAATTGATCCATCGATCATCATCTCCTTCCAGTACGGTTGGCCGGTTTTCCTCGGTTCTTATTTTTCCCCCCTGCTTCGAGAATTTAGATAATCGTAGAGTGATCCAAAAACAGGAAATGTACCTTGCCTGCCAGCTTTGGAACCGTCGTCAGAAAACACGCTTGCAGTATCGTTGTCCTTTCCTGACTCATCCTTTTCACCGTCATTCACGTTATCGTTAGAATCAGCAGTCATATCGTTACTATGTTCACTTGATGGTACAACAGGTTTGCTAATCGAAACATTATGAGAACCAGCCCTTGAGTCCGCCTGTGATAAATTCCGAATGAGCAGCTGTCAGAACACAACAACTGAGCGACTCGCCGAAGATGAAGGCTCACCCACTCCGCCAGTCTTAGGAGAAAGCAACGAAGAAAGACTATTTGCTTCCTGGGGCTCCGTCTCTTTGTTGTCCTTTGCCGGTGGTGGTACTACCAATGGGAAAGGGGATGGAGCCTGAGCTGGTTTGGCCGGAGGTACTGGTACTTGTGGTTCTTGCTGTGCCGCCACTTGTTGGGACGTTACCTGTGGGACCATTGCCTGCGCCGCTGCTGTTGGTGCTTGCATTGAAGCTGTTGTTACTGGCGTTGCCGACTCCTGGCGCAACATGGCAGTGGCGAAGGAAGGCATAGGGTCAACCGACGCACTTCTGTGATCAGCTGCCGACCCACCATTAGCGCGAGATGCGGGAGCACCGTTCACTTTTGGGTTGCCGGGTGGGGCTGGATTGAGCTTAATGTGGGTGCCGTTCGCTGCGCCATTGACACCATTGGTAGGAGAAGTCACCAGGGAAGGAGAAGTAGGACGAGAACCGAGACCGAAGATCTCCCGGATAAGGGTTTCCACCTCCGCGTCCTCAAAGTCCTCGAAAGTAGGAGTGCGAATACCGCTTTCGGAAGCCTGCAAACGCAAACGTTCACGCGCCTCGGCGATGCGGAGGACCGTCTCCATCCCAAGCTTCATACCTTCTGAGAAGGACAGAGGCTTGTCCCTCTTGCAGACGGCAACATAGGAAGGAATGAGGTAGAGACGACTGATGCTGTTATCGTGATAGATGGCGATCTTTTCGACCGGCTCAACACTAATCTTTTCGAGCTCGCGGACAGATAATTCCTTGACGCTGTCAAACGTCCAGCGATTTGCGAGCTTGAGAATGCTGAGCCATGTCTCAAGCGGGGCATCGTATACTGAGTATTTGCTACTCGTCGTCAGCAAACGCCTGAAGCACAATCGAACATGCGACAAGGCGGACTTACGGGTTATAGAACACCCAGAGGAACCGTGCGAAATCTTCGCTCTTGACATCCTCTAGAGTATAGTGGTTACTGTCTGTCGAACCGCGTTCCTCGTCGCCGTTGTTGTTCGAGCCGCTGAGCTTTTGGCGGAAGAACAAAGATTCGCGCTCAAAAAAATAACTGTGGATGCGATAGAGGTGGTTTTCGACCTGGGGACACATGTTAGCGCCCAACGGGAAAGATGATGGGAAACGTCGAGACTGACAAGGACGGTCATGTCGCCCCCACGCAGATAGAAATCCTTGTGGTGAACGACGCGCGAGACGCCGTGGGATGAGTCGGAGCCAGCCATGAGTGACTCTGCAAGAGAAAGGAGAGAGGACGATGGAGGAAAAGAGGGCTTGGGCTCCAAGGGAAATTTTCGAAGCAGGTCCAGATATACGTTCTCCGATTCCAGTGTTGGCAATCAAGTTTCGGCTACACGTGTTGGTTACACGTTGCCCATTGTCTTCTCCCTTTATGTATTTTCCTCATCCGCGCCATGCAGCTCCGTTGCGTAAACATGCCCATGGTCGGGAACACCAGCTGCATCGTGTGCGTCGTCGTCGACGCCGTCTTGAGCAACACGAGGTCACTTTTCCCCTTCTCTGATTTTTTGCGGTATTTCAAGTGAGGTGGCTAGGGCGGAGAACTCGGGAACTCCGAGGCTATTGGGAAATACTCCTTCAAAGTCGCCCCGCGGTAATCACGTCTCTCCCCGTAGAGCAAGGTTACATTTTGTGGAGCCAGGTCTGCCCAGGCTCAAGGGTATTGGAGTATGACCATTGATCCGATAGACCCAGAACGATCTGTGGCATCATGATCAGTACACGAGGACACCTGCATGTGTGGTTCGAGGGGCTGCCGCTGCCGGACTTGGCAGGAAGGCAGTACAGTGTCTTCATACTCCTAACTGCGGCAAGGGTTCGTTGCATGCGGTTTGCAAGGACATGCCAGTACGCGGCACCGCTAGTGGGTAATAGTTGAATCCATACGTCAGCTTGCTGTGGACTGCAGTAATAGGTTTGCTCTGTTCCGTATATCACCAGCTGAAGGAAGTGTGTAATAACAGGAATCGCGCAATCTGATTACCAGAGTTAGTGACTACAACCACGACCGAATTTCAGAAAAGTCCCCATTCGACGTAAGTACAATTTGATTCATGCCATCGTTTTGAATCACGAGTATTTTACTCCGTAGTTGTCACTCCGAGTCAAAAGTCCAGCAAATAGCGGGAAGAGCGCTCCGACTGCAGACCCGTTGTGACCACTTTCGAACTAACTTCAGGGCCGTCATCTACAAGCAAGTCAAGGGTGTGATTATCTCTCATGCGTGCAAGGGGAAGATGGCACTAGTGTGTACGACACCACCGCTTGAACTAACCTGATATTTGAAACACGCGTTTTATAACGGGTGTGAAATCCACCGTACTTGCGTCCCGTGCACCAGAGATGAGCCTCGGCCGATTGTAGTGGTCAGAGTTGCGCCTTGAGCTGTCACTGATAACCAAGCTCTCTCGGATCGCAGCCACTTTGAGTGCCAGCTCTGGGCCAAGAAGCGCAAGGTCATCGGTGCCAAGGGGTTCTTTCCGTTTGGCTAGTTCGTTTAGCCCAGGGAGGAGCCATGGTTGAATGTCGTACTGGACGGCAAGCCCAACCTTCTCAGCCGAAGTCTTACGAACCTGTTCGTATGGCATATTCTTGACGGCATGCTCATAGATAGCGTCGCACTCCCACATCCGTGACAACTTCACGACAGGAAACCACAAATCAAAGATTGGGCATTGCTTTGCGGTCTTCTCGAAAGCACTGAAATTCGTGGATGAAGTGCTACTGTGCATATCCACGGACGAGGGCGATGGGCTTACCCCGTAAAAAGTACCTCAAGGAAGCGCTTAAATTCCTCCTTTGTGATCCCCTCCAGACGGATGGGATTGTTATCGCTTGACCCCTCTGCATTTTCGGCTACAGGGAGTGAAAACATATCCCGAAAGATCTTGGACTGGGACTCCAGCGATCGCCGAGGAACCCTGAAAAGACGATTCTCCACCTGTGCTGCCGCAGTGAGCTAAGAAAACCTTGAAAAGGAGTAGATGCGTTCACCTGAATGGTCACCAGGGTCATGTAGAATTGCTCATCTCTCTCGATCTCGGTCATGCTGGCTCGCGGCTGTGAATTACTGTCGTTTACCACGTTGTCGATCGAAGTACATACACCCCAGTGGACGCATTGTTACGCCGCATGCCGACTTCCGCTCGGTTTGAATTTTGAACCAGTTCATCACTGGCAGCAGGGTTGAAACGTTGGCAACTTGCCATAAACTGAAATCACGGGTTTGCTCCGTTTCGTGCACATATTACAGGTGAAGGAAATGTGCAGTAGCAGCAAAGTAGCAGGATCCGCGCAGACCAGTGACCAGATAACCCTAGACTTAGTAGCTACAACCACTACCGAATTTCAGAAACCTCCACCGCTTGACTCCACGCAAGCAACATCATACCAAATCACACCATCCGAATCATCATTTTGGACCAAGGAGGACCCTCGTCCGTCAATATTTTCTCCGTTTATGTTTTCTCCGTTTAAACCCCTTTCTCCTTTCTGGAGTGGTGATCTTATCATTGTCCGTGGGATCTTCTGCGTGAGGGTAAATCAATAGCGTCAGGATCAATCCCATATGTGAGCGAAAAGATGAGGCACATGTGCAATGACATACAATAAGCTGAACTCACCTGAAATATGAAATGTGCGTTTTATAATTGGTGTGAAATCCACCATGTCCGCGTCCCGTGAACCAGAGGTGAGCCCCAAACATTTGGGATATGGATGGTTATGGTAGACAGTGGAATCGATGGTCAAGCTCTCTCGGATGGCAGCCACCTTTAATGTCAACTCTGCGCCAAGAAATTCGAGGTCTTTGTTTCCAAGGGGTTCCTTTCGTTTGGCCAGTTCATTCAGTCCAGGAAGGAGCCACGGTTGAACGTCATGTCGGACGGCGAGTCCCACCTTCTCTGCTGGAGACTTATCAATCTGGTCATATGGCATATTTTCAACAGCATGCTTGTGGATTGCGTCGAACCCCCACATTTGCGCTAATTTCACGACGGGAAACCACATATCGAAAACTGGGGATGGTTTGGGAGTTTCTTCAAAGGCGCTGGAAAGCGTGGCGCAGGGGCTGCTGTATGTATTTAAAGCTCGCGGAAGTACATCGTAGGCTTACCCCATAAAAAGGACCTCGAGGAAGCGCTTGAATTCCTTCTTTGTGATCCCTTCCAGATGAATGGGCTTGTCGTCGCTTGACCCCTCTGCGTCTCCGGACACAGGGAGCGAAAACATGTCACGGAAGATCTTTGACTGGGACTCCAGTGAATGCCGAGGGATCCTGAAGAGACAGTTCTCGACCTTCGCATTGCCGTGAGGCAAGGACCTTGAATAGGAGCAAGGTACTCGCCTGAATGGTCACCAGAGTCATGTAGAATTGCTCATCTTGCTCGGGCCTGGCCATATTGCCTCGCACCTGTAACTATTGATTAGTACTGAGTCTGCGTCGTTTCAATGGGATCGCGGGCAGTGAGAACTCCGAGGAGCTTCAAGTCAGCGCGCATATGTGGCGGTGCGATCGAAGATGCCACGTGTCATGACAACCGAGGCAGGGAACTTCTTGGACACAATCCACCCCACTGCCGAGGTACAAGGTAACAATCAATCAAATGTAGGTTTCATCCTCGTAGAACTTCAAGGCAGGTAGTCCGTATGTTTGCGGTCACCTGAAACGGCGCCTAGCTGTAGCGGTCTGCCTTTGACGACACGACATTCACCGCTCGGACTGGTCGATCCTATTTGGGCGCATTCGTCGCTCGCACGCTGTGTGCAGACGACATAAGGGAACAAAGACTCTAACTGGGCGCTTTTGTTCTATCCTATACACGACCACTTCGCTGCAATTGTGTACCATGGAGAGCTCTCTAGAATTGCTCGAGGAGGTGGGTCTCTCCCGAATCCTCCTCTTCTTGGACGTATCAATGTGAATTCAGAAATTCAGAAGAGTGGAGCAAGCAAACGAGCGTAGAGCACTCTACAGACCAGAGTTGCCACCGAGGGATCTTGTAGACCCCTTAACGGAACCAAGAAAGCACTACAAGAAACCAGCGGTCTCAGTCAGTCATTTCGGAAAGGTGATTATCTCGTCCTCGAAGTCTGTACGCCTCCTGATCCCCACTAGCAAGAAGAGCACGCAGATGATGCTTTACGTTCTCTACCGTCACCTTTGTCTGCCGCAGCCTCCAAGTCAGCATTCTACCATACGCTAGCTAACGTAAGCTATCATCGTCTCCACACATTGTGTATGACGCAGAGCAAGGTCTCCAAGCCGAGAAGTGTCGAGTCCCTCATGTTAGAGTCTTCTGAGGAGGACGTGCAAGACGCCGATGAACAGCACGAGATCCAGGTCGAGAGAATAGCCGGTCGCCAAACACTTCCTCAAACTGTCGGCGCACTGCTGCCACGGCGTTTAACACGCGCACAATCGCAGATCGATTACACTCCTATCAAGAGGGACATGGTCATTGACGTTTTGATCGAGACGACTACGGAAGCCTCGCATGTTCATTCCAACGTACAAACGTCGACTGCATATGCCACGAGACCGTCGCGATCGCGCGCAGCTACCGTGGGTGTTTTGACGTCCCATAGTGGTTTGATGGAACGAGCGAAGGACCTTGCGCGCAAACTGCGACGAAAAAGCAGGGCGGAGCACCCATAGGTCTTAGCCGGGGGGCGTTACAGAGGTCTCCAAAACAGGGGGAGCATTTTCGTTGTTGTCAAGGTGGCCGGCGTCTCGTTTTCATTGGGGCTGTCAAGAAGTATGTGCTTACCTGAGCTTCTTCTATGTCCACCTATACCCCGCCATAATGGTTTTCGTAATAGTCTTCTCGATGGCCGAGTCGTTGATATGACGGTCGCAAGCGAAATAAGTTTGGGTCAGCTCGATTGTTTGGAGAGGGGTTCAACCAGTCTTGCCAGTGGATCGACTGAGTTCGGCTTCACACGGGACATGTTCCGTGCGTTGATTTACGTTTCAGGTGGTGACCCTTGCTTAAAGTGGAACTTCACAATTGCATCGCCGTAAGTGCGCCCGGTCCTTTCGTCATACACCGCTCTCGCATAAAGGTGTAGTAAGACGGTCATTCCATTTCCTCAACTTTTCCTCGCACTCGCTAACACGATGCTCAGTTCTCCTCGACTCCTCGTCGACAAGTGCACTCCCCGTGATAGGTATGCGAGGACACATATCCCCCTGAGCACTTCGCTGTGCCCAAGTGCCGATGACTCTCTCGTCACCTCAGTGCGTCTCGCGATCCACCTGTTCTTCTGCACAAACTGATGGTTCTACAGCACACTCTAACGCCCAGCATCGCAAGGCGTCGTGCACATTCATCCTCTGACTCGCAGGGCTGGAAGCTCCTCCCAACGCCCATACGACCCACGTTCCGGCCTCGTGATTACGAGCTGCCGCCATGTGCAGAAGACGACGATCGGTCAGACACCCAAACCGTCTCTCTTAAAGTTCTCCGTCGCTCCCTCAAAAACGTCGAATTCGATCCATCATGTCTCGATTGCCTCGATCAGCAGACGCTTCTATCACCCACCGAATCCTTCTCAGAGGTCTGCTATACCGAAGCCACGCACGATCAGGTACCCGTACCCGTGCTGCAGCCTTTGCAGCCGCGCATACGGAAACGCACTGCGTATTACGATAGGACTGCGATGAGCGAGGAAGATCCCTATCATGATTGGGACGAGAACATGTCCGTCCGATGGGAGTCGCCAAAGCCGGTTCGTAGACCGACGTTGATCGACATCGCTTACGCTGATCGTTTCAGCACAGCTCCCTCCTGTGCCCCCAATACCTGAGCACCTGAAAAGGTCCCCAAACCCCCAGCCACGGCCGAGCTACCAGCAATCGGTGCTCGCTGATATCGAGACTCGTCTGCTCCGGGTCGTGACTAACCCGGACGACTCTGTACATTATTTCCCCGTGCCATCGCAAAGGCGAAGCGAGGAGTCTCGAAAGCCCTCGTTGGAATCCCCATCCGTCTCTTCGACGTCGTCAAAATTACCGTCCCCCAAATCGAGCGGAACGCTGGGCCGCTGGGGTAACGTCCTCAGCCGAGCCCGCTCCAAATCGAGAACCTGAATTCATGGACCTTGACCACTGTTCCCACGACACCACCATTCCTTTCCTTACGTTCGCTCACTACAGTACCTTTTTTTATCAACTCATTATTTCTCATTATTCTAACGTCATCGGCACGTCTGCTTCGTTTCGACCTTGCAAGATCTTCTCTTTCGTGGCATGCCCCACTTGGCACTTACTGTATCCTTTCCCTGTCTTTCCCCGGTGGTGTTTAGGATATATTGAATCTCTAGTTTACGTTGTTGGTCTTGGAAAGACTGACATATGTACGAGTCGCCGGACCGGGCTGGTATCTCGTTTACGAATTAACAGAGTTTAATCGTCGAACGAGCAGAGGTTCCCATGAGAGTATACCAGTCATACTGAATAACAATGATGGTCGTCAAGGACGAGGCGGCCGACTGGATAATGCAACGCGGGGTCGCCCATGAGAACCTTCGGATGGAGCTCGAGAAGCGTCATAGTCATGACTAATAATGAGGGCTTATCTCATCCGATGGCGGGTTGCGGAAACCAGCCAAACGTGGGGAGGGGTGCGTGCGACGAAATCCCACCCTTCGATGGTTTGGCCGTGGCGGGTTGATAAGGACGACTTTGGATCGCTAATTATCGGACGCCATCTATGAAATAGTCGGGGCACGTACACGTACGCGCGTGCGCGCAAACGTGATCGAGGGGCGCTTCGTCGAAGCCACGAAGCTCGCGCTGTACGTATATATAGATCGTTGCCGTGGTGAGGGTGCCATGACAGACGGGTTGGCGAGGCTGAGATGATTAAATGGCGAGGGAGTGAGCGTCGGCACACACCACATTCGAGGAACGAATCGAGGGCGCATCACGAATTGCGTACGGGATTAAAGAGGCCTCGCCGCTGTTCATACCGTGATCATGGTCGTGAAAGCGTTTCGAGCGACATCACGCCAGCTCGTTTCGATTACGTCCGGAGGGGGCGCAAGCGTCTTCGCGTCGAGCGATATGAAAGAGGTTCCACTGTCACAGTACGATGACGCGCGCGGGGTTTGGGCGCGCCGCGGGCGTTGGACGACGGGTTCTTGTCCTTTCTTTGGGACGACCAAATCGGCGCAAGGCTAGAGAGATAAGACCTCATTTGCGTGATGATGGCGTGCTCCAAGCGGTACGTAACGGACTCGAGGGCCGAGGAACGAACTCGCTGTTGGCCTCGCTTCAAAGGTCCGTCCAAGGAGTTGAGCGGTTTTTCGTCGGTCGACGGTCGGGTCGTTCTCATGCTGATCCACCACGCTGCGTCCAAGTCTGCGGTCCGTCGCACGGGGCCACAGTGTCGCCAAATTGACCTTTGGTCCGGGGTTCGGTTGAATCGCCGCCCAGTGGCGTTTCATGCCCCGACGACTGCGGGGATAAACCGTTTCAGGGAACGACGGACGAACACAGGTCGACGGACCGCCGTCTGCAACTGGCAGCTAGCAGATGTGCGCGCGTCGCAAGCCCAGGGTGGCGAACTGGATCCCTAATTTAATCAGTGATCGTGCCACTGCGTCGTCTCTCTGGACCCGTCAGTGACGAAGAGCGCTGCCCAGCTATCGTGCGTTCGTAAACCCACCCTGCTTGCCAACGTGTCGAGCAGAGTGTCAGCGCCTGGCATACGTGATCGTAAGGACATGACACGGCGAGTACTTGCCTCTATCTCGGTACCGCTCTGTCCCTGATGTGACAGAGAAGACTGGACGCCGTTTGTTGGCAGTCTGGGGGCGGCAATGTCGCCCAACGACGAACGCGACGCAGTTGACCAACGTCCTGGACCTATCACCGTACCTGTCAACATTGGACCAGAGAGGCTTTATTCGTGAAGTGACGAGCGAGCTGGTCTTTGATTCTTGAGAAATCCGGCGCGGTCCGCGTTTCTCGCTCTAGGTACGACCGAATTATATCGGGCGGAGAATGACATCGAAAGTTCCTAGTCATCAAAGATGCACACCAACTGATCTCGAACTGAGCCGCACAGAGCACATACGTCCTTACCCGCGAAGGATTCGGCAGATACTTTCAGGGTTGATGTGGGGATGACAGTACCTGTGCTTCGACTGTGACGTGGGTCGTAGTTTGCACAGATCTGTGGGGATACATAGGTAATGCGATCATGTAGGTGTTGTCTTGCAGGTTAATATCGAGTCTTCGCGCGTGCTTTCGTGACCAGATGCCATGTCAACCGACAGACTAGACGGGTGCTTCTACTACCAAGTACGTCGGGAAGTACCTTTCAGCTTTCCCTTTGATAATCCCACCCCCGATTATGGTCCCGTCATACTTTTTAGGGGACAGTCGCCGAACAAGATTATACCTGACGTTTACGGGGCGTTTGATGCCGGGTATTTAGCTCCGGAGCCATCACATTAACGGCGACGTCGCCTGGGATCGCTGACGGTTTTTTTTCCGCGACGTCCGTGAATCCAGCCGAAGTGAGGTTCTTTGGTGCATCATGCATGCGATATGTACTTTTCATTGTCGTCTCGGCCCATCTGACTGCTCGTGCCACCCATCATGCGCATTAATCTTGGGTATTCATTTTCCTTCCGGACCGTCGTACGCCGAACGCACGCACCGTCAAACGTTTCTCCGTTGCCCACCGTGGCGTCGTGCTGATACACCTTTGAGTATTCGATCCCTCTACTATTGATTATGTATTTTCCTGCCATCGAAGGAGAAATTCCTGGATTAAATGTTAGTCTGGTCACGAGGACGGCGCAGAATGGCCATTTGGCCCTGAATTAATAGTCGGCGGTCCGAGCTATCGGGCCCTGGGGATGCTTCTTGAACTGACTCGAGTCCCAGACGCGTTGATATCCGATGGACACGCTTAGTAAAACATCCAGATAATTGCCACCATGTCCACTGCCGTCGGAGAGAGCTGGATTAGAAAGGCTTGCCAGAAACAATTGTTGCCTTTTCCGGATTTGCTCTGATTTATCAGATGGGGGGTGAGTCGATGGGGACGAGTTTTTTTCCGTTTCGCATCGTATGTACTTGTCTGCAACTGCAACGTGCCAGCAGTCGACGTTTGCGATTGGATACACGTGGGCTCGTATCTGGAGTACTTCCTCGGTCGTCTCGACTCATGTGGCCAGAGAAGCTGTATTCCCAATGTAAAGCCTGACTCGGACGTGGAGGACCGAATATACAGACGGTACCTTTTCGACGCACATGCGATTCATCAACAGCACTTTAGGCACTTGTTGCGGTTCTATCACGGTCCAGATTTTGCCTTACATAGATGGCTATACAAAGGGCGGCAGGCCTTGTGACCCAACTAGGGTACATTGCCTCGCCCTGATACGTGACTATCGGTGTTGCCATTTCTGATCGAATGCAACAGAAGGGGACCATGGAGACACAATGTCCCTCAGTGTCTGTACAAGGATAGTGGATACCTATTTATCGCATGCGATGGTTTTGCGCCAAGGGTACGCTGCGCACGTCACCCACACATCACCACGATGGATGGGGACCGAAACCAGGCAAAGGGAACGTCGGGTCGAGATGGAAATGCCAATTGCTGTCCAGTACTTGTCTTGGCGTCCTTTGCAGTATGGAGCCAGCTTTGACAACTCGAATCCGCCGGCGTCGTCGGCTGTCAACGCTCTTCTAGTGGCGGAGTCCTGAAGCAGCATCGGGCCCCTGGTGCCTTGACCTGTTGGGCTGTGCGAAAACAAGAAAGCACCTTTGATTGGCCTATTGCGCCCACAGCACCAGTCGCGAGTTTGCCACGCACCCGTGCTTCTGAATGATCCCGATGACATGATGAAGTGATGCCACGACGTTGTAAAAACTGACACGGTCAAGAGTGCAAAACTCGAGCTGGCGAATGCGTCTGCCAGTAGGTCTACGGGCTGTCAGGCCGACCCGTGACCAGAGGTTCGCTTAACCGGACCTCGCTCTGCGAACGTCTTCGGACACGCGTTTGGTGAGATTTGTGTGAATGCACTGGGAGCATGGCCGTCAGGGGTTTACGTTCACCCCTGACACGGTGCTGGAGGAAATGAACGGCATTTAACGGTGGTGAATCGCAAATTCGTTCTCCCTCGGGCCGGAAGGGTGGGCTTGATGTGAATACCGTCACTACTTGCTCCGGCCGACAATTTTGGAGCAAGACGCGTAGCTGGTTCAACGCGAGGGACGGGATTATTTGGGTCTCGGGGGCTTTGAAGGAAAACGCTTGAAAACATTCGCGGGAGGGCACGACGAAGGCCAGGAGAGGACACAGTTGCGGCGATGACCGAGATAAGAGCCAAGGTTCATACATCACCAATGACCCATTAGTGGACTAGTGGCTGTGTGTGGGCACCGTCCATTGCGCCATTGGACGTACGATTGTGAATAGACGCTGCGCAAACCAGTGGAGTGCGTTCAGGGAACGTCAAAGTAGAGTTGGACTGATGTTCACTTTGATCAGTCTCATTAAAGATTAATGAGGTGCGAGAAAGCTCTAGCTGCGAAGCTGGGAACTCGTGGGTAATTTCGTCGGTGGCTTTCGAATCGAGGAAAGGGGATCGCTGGATGTGCGGCGCGGCGTGGAAAATGGAAACGTCCAATGGGAAGGGTTAGTGGCGGACGGACGAAGAGGGTCAGGGGACTTGAGACGAATATGGCATCATGATGACAGAGTGACAGTGCTGACATGCCTGGTGAATCAGGGTCGGCAAGGACGCGAGCATCAGGATGGCACGCTGGCAGCGGTTTGGACCCACGGTATTCGCACGTTGGCCAGAAATAGGAAGCCGAGTGCGTCCTGGGGCGGCGGTGTGAGTACGAGAGCAATGTTGGCAGTGCGCGGGGCAGTTCACGGGACGGAGGGCGTGGTCGCCACGACGAGGGTGGCGTGATGGGTGCTGAACCACGCGAACCAGCGCCTCTGCAGAGCATAGCAGAAGGGGGCGCAACGAGGACAGGGAGAGTAATGAAAGAAGCGATAGAGGAGGAAAGCTTCGATTAATGGGCAGCTTCGACGAGGACGTAGCAGTGATATCATTGCCTCAGGCACACACCCGCGAGCGATGGAGGACCGTCTGTCTCACCGACCTGACCTGACCTGACACCCGCTCTCATAGGGTGGGTAGAGGAACGACGAAAATATAATGTAATTATGTGGTTGGTCGGGCGTTTTTTTTTCTTATTTAGTGCCAGGAACCGGACGTGATGTGCCTGAGTGATCTGATTGGTCGAGCGCAGATCCTTAGTGTGTCCACTCCCAGTCCTCCCACCGCACCAGGTCCCTCTCTCCCTCCCCCTCGATCCTCCCCCGCCCTCCTCCCCGTCGCCCCTCCGTCGTGCCAGACGTCCCCCACGTCCACATCGACGCATTCAGCCGTCTTTCTCTAGACGTTCGTCCCCAATGTCGCGCAGACCCACCTCTTCGGCTGGCTCTCGCCCCTTCACTTCCTCTGGCCTTCGTCACCCCGCCTCCCCCGGCGCGTTCGACCACGCTCTCTACGCCGGAGACAACCACTACGTCGAGGAGGAGGAGGAAGACGAAAGCGACGCCGAGGACCTCTTTGCGTTTCTCCCACCCTCGACCGCAGATCAGCAGCGAGACGCTGACAAGCTCCGCTCTCAGGACCTTCTCCACAGCATTCCCCCATACCCCCATCTCTTCGCCCATCCGTCCCCTCCGGACGCGCCCTCCCTCGCATTCCCCTCCCCGGCATTCGATCCCTATGCCCGTTTTCCCGCAGATGTAGCTGGGCCGTCCAGTCTTTTCTCCCATCCAGTGTCGAACATGCCCGTCGAGAGCCCCCCTTCCACAATGTCCCAGCATGCCAGCGACCCGTACCGCATGCGGAGGCTTAGCACCGCCCGTCCCACGACGACAGAGACGAGGCCCTCTCGAACCAGCGCCATCAGTTCACGCGAAATACATGTCGACCTTCTCTCCGGTCCCCACGAAAAGACTCTCCAAGCCGACCTTCTTCATTCGCCCCGCCGAAAACGGAACCTGTCTTCTACCATCGTTGATGACACCGCAACGCTCGAACTCACACCAAGCATGCTCGAGGAAGACAGTCGAGAGGGTTCGATCAAGTCCGTTTCCTTGTTACCGTGCTTCTTCTCTCCTCACAATCATGTCTAGGATGGAGTTCGACTTTGACGCCGTCAACGAGGAGGACAGCCCCTTCCCGGAAGTCCGCGCCTCCGTGTCCAACATCGATGACCCGGAAATGCCTGTAATGACGCTGCGTATGTGGGTCATAGGTCTCCTACTCACTCTGATCGGCGGGTTGGTCCATTCGTCCTCCATTCTATTTTAGCCTTTTCTTAATATTTGCAGATCATTGAATGTCTTCTTCAACTTCCGGCAACCGGCCCCGACCGTCTCCCCCCTCGCACTTCTCATCATAAGCTATCCCATAGGCAAATTCTTAGCGTTCGTCCTCCCAATCAAGACTTATCGGTTCCCTCGGTGGCTTGGCGGACTGGAATTCTCGTTGAACCCCGGTCCTTGGAATATCAAGGAACATGTCCTTGTCTACATCATGACAAACGTAGCAATTGGACCTCCATACGCTATCAATGCCATCGTCGTAGCCGAGCTCAACTATCACATCCACATCGACTATTGGTTTAGTACCCTTCTCGTCGTCGCCACGCAGCTAACGGGCTTCGGTCTCGCTGGCCTGTGCAGACGATTCTTGGTGTGGCCGGCTGGCATGGTTTGGCCCCAAAACCTCGTCACGTGTACACTGCTCAACACTCTCCATGCGGAAGACGATGAGATGCCTGGCGCTATTACACGTTATAGATATTTCCTCCTAGTCATGTCTGGTGCTTTCTTCTATTATTTCATACCTGGTGAGTACTTGTTTTTTTTTTACGGTCTTCGAGAGACCTTCATGCTTTGCCAGGATACCTCTTTCAGGCTCTTTCGACGTTTTCGTGGCTATGTTGGATTTTCCCAAACAACATTCCGATCAACCAGTTATTTGGCGTGAGCTCCGGACTGGGGATGAGCGTCCTCACATTTGATTGGGCCCAGATAGCGTGGATCGGCAGCCCGCTGATGTTTCCGTGGTGGGCAGAAGCGCATACATTCGTGGGCTTTGTGCTTTTTTTCTGGATCATCACGCCCTTGATGTACTACACAAACGTAATAGCTCCTTCTTCATCGAAATGTGCCATGTTGACTCTATTCGCAGACTTGGGACCTCGCATACTTCCCCATCAATGACAATAGTCCGTACGACCGCTTCGGGATATCCTATAACGTGTCCCGCGTATTGGACAGCTCGACTCGCTTAAATGTCACGGCATACAACGAGTATTCCCCACTATATCTACCAGCAACCTACACTATGACCTACCTCCTGGCGTTCACCCTTTCAACGTGTGTGCTAGTTCACACTGTTTTGTACCACGGTCGTAGTCTGGTGAACGGGTTCAAGAAGATCCGCGTAGAACCTGACGATATCCACGCAAAACTGATGAGAAACTACCCAGAGGTGCCTGATTGGTGGTATGTTGTGTTCTTCGTAGGCTTTTTCCTCGTGATGGTGCTTGTCGTCGAGGTTCGTAAAAGTACGACCGTGCCGTTCCTCCGTTGCTTATCCTCTCGCTTCAGGTATGGCACACCACTGTGCCCGTGTGGGCTCTGTTGTTAGCCGTGTTCTTGCCGACATTATACGTACTACCTTCAGGTTTCATCTACGCAATGACCGGTCAAGGGGTAAAGGCTTTATCTTTTCGGTGTCGCTCCATAGTTCATTGCGTTTCTTAGATTTCATTGAATCTGCTGGCTCAAATCATTCCGGGTACACTTTTAGCTGGTAATCCCATTGCGAACATGGTGCGTATCATCGGACGAGTTAATTTACTTGTTCTTATTAACAATTCTCGTAGATCTTCAAGGCTTACGCGGTGCAGACGCTGTTGGAGGCGACGTCGTTTGTTCAGGACTTGAAACTGGGACATTACATCAAAGTACCTCCACGGTCAACGTTCTATGGTACGGCGATTTGTCCACTTTGGTGGGCCTCGTGCAATCTGACGGGACAACAGTGCAGAGTGTCGGGACGCTTCTCGCGTCTTTCATTCAAATTGCCGTGAAGGAATGGATGTTTCACAATGTCAAGGATATCTGTTCTCCGAATCAAGCCAGCTACCTTACGTGCCCACATAATGCAGTGTACTTCACGGCATCGGCGATCTGGTATGTTGGATCCTCGTTCCCGCAACGATATGCTCAGTTCGCTCGTTCTAGGGGTCTCATCGGGCCAACGCGGCAGTTTGGTCGTAGTTCATTGTATCACCCCGAGTTGTATGCGATCATCGTCGGTGCCTTCCTCCCACTCCCATTCTGGCTTTGGCAACGACGGTATCCAAACTCTTGGGTCAAATTCGTAAGCACTCCGGTCGTCCTCAACGGTGTGTCGTATATACCACCCGCCGCTGGTATCAACTACTCCGCATGGTTTGCGACCGGGTTTGTATTCCAGTACCTTGTGCGAAAGTGGAACTTTGCTTGGTGGAGTAAATTCAATTACGTTACGAGCGCCGCCTTAGATAGCGGTGGGTGCATTCCTTTTATCGGTGCCTAGCATGTCTTGACGGCACTCTTTCAGGCACTGTTCTGTCAGCCATTGTAATTTTCGCCACTTTGGGCGTGAGTGTTATGATCAAAGTCGTCCGCTTTCACTGAGCACGCGTTGCAGTTCCCACATGGCGGCATCAATCTTAATTGGTGGGGAAACACAGTCTTCCACAACAGTAAGCGTTTCTTTGCAGTCCTACATGCCATAGTTCCAATGAAACGTTTTCAAACAGCTGCAGATTATAATCGTGTGGGACTGAAAGCAATACCTCCAGGAGGCCTTCCATTATCTTAATGTACCTAGCAAGTATCTGCATCAATATCATGACCTCATCTAGTCCCTTGCTCGCTCGACGCCATCGTCCTAATTATACTCGTTCGCCATACGGGCCAGTGTGCGATCGCTAGGTACATGGCTTTCCGCTTTCAGAGATGCGTTTCGTGGCATAGAAAGAAGCTTCCGTGGGGGTTGCCTTGCCCTGTTTCACCCACCTTACCGTGTGAGTTGGCCAAGACGTATTTGCTAGGATGTCTTTGCGCGCTGCAAGGAGAAGTCCCCCTAATGATCGCAGATGAGTTGATGCAGCACATGCGACATTGTCGGATGACGCGTTCCTGAGGGAGAGCTGTCCAATGACGATTCACGATTCAATTTCACCGCTACGTCGCCATCACGTTGTCCAACCCGAACAAAGGGGAGCCTCGGGCAATCTCCTCGGTCTCACTTGCATCCTCATGGGCCCTATTTTTTGCTTTTCTTTGAGTAGAGTAAGGACGATAAGATACGACGACGTCGGACCGCATGTACTAATCGTAAGTGTATGACGACGATGGAGGAATATCGTATGCAAGTCCAAGGAGAACGAGGTGAAAAGAGAAAAAGGGTGAGAGATGGCACTGCGAGACGACGATCACCCCCTGCCTCTACCCCGAGTTCCTCGGGGACCCGCGCCTCGGGCACTGCCACGCCCTGATGGACGGAACGTGTGAGATGCCTGTGGAACAGAACACGATCCGAGGACCCACCTCTTGCTGGTAGCCCGCGTCCGCCTGCGCCTGTGGTAGTTTGTGGGGGAGCGTATCGAATATGGGGTGTGTCAAGGGGATGGATGACAGACGATGAGGGGGCCATCAACGATCACGATCAGAACCAAGAAAGAATAGGAAAAAGGGAAGCAGGGTTGGCGTACCTCGGGTGCCGGGACCCGTACCTCGTGCGCTCCGCCCTGCTTCGCGTGCCCGGGCTTGTTCTTCCTTGACCGCGTCCAGGAGGGTATCTGGTACGCGCAAGTATTTTATCTTTTTTTTTTTTGGTTCGCGCACCCCAATGCCATCCCCAGAAACACATCCACACACCCACGTCCACCGAGAGACGAAGATCAGCCGTCCGATCTCATCCAAAAGACCGAGGGATCAAGGGGAAGGGGACGCACCGTACTCCCCCGAATATAGCACTCCTTGAGCTTCCAGAACCGATCGCCGTCCGTGCTCGTCTGGTACACCTCGCGTAGGGTGATGTTCATAAAGTTGTCGCAGTTGACGAGATGGCCGTTGAACGTCTCGCCGTTTTTGAGTTCTACGAGCTGTAGGGGGGTTCGTGTCAGCGTGTCGGTCGTTTATGCATGCATGGAGGCATTTCGCGTGGGGTTCGTCTGGCGTTTTTTTGGGAACGCGTGCGCGCCCCGCCATCGACACCGCGAGGAGGGGTGCTCACCATCGGTTTGTTTTGGGCTGCGGTGAGGAGCGATAGTGGGAGCTGTCCAAGGTTATGTGAGCTGCGGGGATGGGACGAGGCGATCGTGCTTTACCATTGTGGCCGGCGATGGAGTCGTCCTCGGTGATGGCGCTGATATTTGAGAAGAGCCTCGTTCCTTGTTTCTGTGGCAGTGCAGCGATGACCGAGCATCACTGAAATATGCGGACCCTGCTATGGCATTACAGTGTAACTTATAATGGTCTTATAATGGCTTATAATCTACTTATAATTCTTTTATCATGGTCATCATGGGATTACATGCCCTTATGACGCTTCTGCTGTTTCAGTGATGGACCTACATTGACTTGTACTTACAATATCGACTCCAAGGATACATACACGAGAAATTCGTCAAACGACGAGTTTGACAGACGACGTAAAAGATTTCAAAACGACGTGTCCCTCATTCCCAGAACTGCTTCCATCGCTCTCCACCCACTTAAGCTCTCCTTCGACCCGCCCATGTGCCTCGTTCACCGATACGACGCGACGACGGCCTCTTCCTGCAGGGTCCTCTACGTCGTGTTGCGATACGAGCTTTGCGCCCAAGACGTTTTCAAGCGAATAAGTGCCCTCAAAAGGGCTGTCAAGCTCGACTTGAACGGCGCCGACGGTCGTTTCGGCGCGACACCGCAAGACAGAGTCCACAGGGCTGTCGGTAAACTTCATTCCAACCTCTCCGTGGTTCGACTCCGCCTCGACGTCAAACTCGCCACCGATCTGCGCGTCCGAGGTGAGTGAGATCTCTGCGTCGATCTGGCTAAGTCCAAGTTTAGTTTTCGACAGCGCGGTCACGGAACGAGAACTACACACCCATTGATGACGTGCATCGAGAGGCCAGTGGGATCTGCGTCTTTACGATGCAGCAGGTTCACCGTCGGCGTGATACGACCGTTTGCGACGTGGAACCCGAGAAAAGTCCGGGCGTTAAATCGACCATCGACCTCGCCATTTAGCGACGAAAATTGAGCGACCTCAGACGTGACGGACTACATAGCAACTATCAGAGGACAAGCAAACGTCAAACACCATACTGCTCACCTTGACGCTCAGCTTACCATTGGCGGATGTGAGATAGATCTGCTCAAATAGAACAGATTCTCCCAGATCTGCTACGTTCTGATTGTAACTTGGTAACTTGGTCTGAAGTTTCTTCACTGACAGAGGACCCTCGCTACTGGCAGGTAGAGTAACGGTAACATCAAACTCGAGTGCACTCCTGAGCCCATGGCGAGGACCATGAGGTCTGCGAGGCGGCCTCGGAGGGGTCTAGAAGGTCTGGTCAATAAAGAGTCGATAGAATCAAGCGATGGTCACAAACGAAAATGCCAACGCCATGTTCGTTGTCTGCCCTTTCCATCTGACAGACGGAAGCGAGGTCGAGGAGTTTGTCTTCGAAATAAGCAACTCGGACGCGGACGTCCACCTTGTCGGTAACTTCTGTAGACTGTTCAATGTTGACCAGGCCCTGCTGGAACGGACCCCGAGATATAATAAAGAGACCATCTGACTCGAGTGGGAGGGAGAAGGCGGTCTCAGCTCCGTAGGGATAGTCAGATGTCCAAGGCGGCGGGTCGTAATGAGTCGTCCAGTTGGTACCGTACACACATTGGTGGGTGTCTCCGTCTGCCGGTGGCGGATGCCACCCTGTTTCATCATTTACCGAGTACTGCGACAAGTTTCAGTTGTACCTCTGAGCAAACCAGCCATGACTACACACCCAGTGAGGAGGTCGGTCGTAGAAGGCACGCTGGCCGTATGAAAATACGAGCCAGGTGAATGCCAAGGTGCCGACGGCGATACAGAGACGCCTGACTAAATATCGACAACTGCGGGTTCGCTCAGGCTGCGCGGAACATCCGTGGCACGCCACCGAGTGCAAGGGTTGAGCGCCAGGACGACCTTTCTCGAGGCTGTCGGGCGCATCAGAGTAAGCTTCGACTTTGAAAATAGTGTCCATGAGAGGAGGAGATGATCAGGAGAGACGGACACCCTGATCCAGAACTAATCATTAAGCTACTCATTTATAGCTACAGTATCGGAACGAGTTCATGCCGCAGCGGCATACGTCGACGTGCTGCGGCGTAGTCTGGGTGTTCCCCTGACACTCGCCCTGTCAGCGCATCCTCCTCTACGACTCGTACGCCGCAGATTGTCGCGCATGTAGCATAGTCTACGAGTTGTCAAATGAGAAAGGTAGCGAGGGTTGAAATCGTCCCTACGATGTCGCGCACTGACTGACGGGCTGGGTATTAGGTAATGCGCCACAGCTCCGCATACTCCGATGACCGGCGATGATGGGCGGCACCAAGTTATCTGACTCCTGCCGCAGCCTCATCATGATGGAACCCTTCTGGTCAGTATGCTGATGCGGCTGAGCATTGATGTGCTCTGTAGATAGTAAGCACCTTGGAAAAATGCGCTGTTAGCTCACCCTGAATGCCTTGACAAGCCATTTTAGCGTGACACACTAGAAGTGAATTAGAATTCCACGAGTCTCGACATCATACTTTCCCAGGTCTTGACTGAGAGTCAGTCCGAACGTGCTGAACTTGCCTCCATCTCGGATATGGAATCCATCAATTCACCACTCTGGGGTTCATGGGGTTCTGCAATGGAACGGGGGTAGGATGCTCGCGGGTCCAAACGTCTGGCTAGACAAACACTTGCAAGGAGGCTAACTGCTCTCATCGAGATGAGTGACATGCTCAGGCTGACCTGGACTCAGAGGCCTAGAAATTTGTTTGGAGCAAGCAACATCACGCGCCTGCGAGGACCGGTTTTCAGACGATGTCCAACCGTCAGTCCCAGTGAGTCCAACGTCGTCTGCTGAAGACGATCATCGATGTTGATTGGCCTCGACACATTCCTACGAGAATGACATAGATACTGTGTCTTCTCTTTCCCATCACGCCCGTGACTGCCATGCACAAGATATCCGAGTCAGAGCATTGATGTTCGACCCTTCTTGATGCATCCACCTGGTGCTTATTTTACCTTACCAGAGCTGCCGGAAGATATCGCACTCGTCCGTATCTGGCAAGGGTTGCGAGCATGGCCGCGGTTCTCCGTTTAGACGTTACTGAAGCATTGTAACGTTGCTGCCAGAATTCTACATACGAGTCAACCATGCCGACGACATGAGCAGATGAACGAGACGTGGTTTCGGTCTATCGACTTGTGGATTTGTGCCACGATGCGAACAGGGTAAATTTCCAATGCCATGGTTCATGCCTCCGTCCCTGATTTCCGTATGTTTCCGCCGTGATTATAGGCTCTTGTTATATCGTGCATGCTCTACTAACTCTTGCGAAAGAAGAAGGTGCACAATGTGTTGGTTTCCATTGGCGAGGGACACTGTGCTAGACCGATGGTTTTTTTGGTGACCCTCCGTGTCGCTTGTAAAAACGTTGGTAGCAGATAACCGAATCGCATGGGAAAGAAGCTCCTTTACCACGATTCTATATGCTGCGTTCAGACGCAGAACTCGAAAAATGGGGTATACACATAAATAAGAGTACATGTCTGATTCGCAGTTCAAGGTTCTGCCTGTCCCTGCTGTCCTTCAGTGCCTCACAAGTGCCCACCAAAAGTCCTCATTCAAGCTCGATGTAGATCATTCCCTAGTACTTCCAGCTGGACCACCTCATTGGATTCGTTCATGGTTCCCTCCGCGATCAGATCCCGTCCCGGTGCAATGTCCATGAATATGATCACAGGCACGCTGGTGTTCTCTCCGGAGGTATGTCGTGGAAAGAGTCTGAACCCGGTGGCAATCGCCCAGTGCCGGTGGCCATGCGGGTCGTTGTCATACAGCTCCCGCACGTTGATGATGAAGCGAGGCATCATAGGACATAGAGTTATATGATTAACTGTGTCCAGGATGAGCAGTGCAGTATTATTTATTGCAGGTTCAGTGCTCAACCCCAAAGTAATGTTGTAGAGTGTGTTTCTAGGATATCAGGATGGTTAGTTTTTTTGGCTGGTGTTGGTGATAATAAATGTGGTGATGATAACAGAGATGAAAGTGAATGAAGACTGTGAGGAAATAAAGGATACCATTTCTTACAAATTGTTGTATACAGTAGTTGAGCTGCCACTGCTTAGTTGCTTTGTGCATCTCAAATGACTGCTTCAATGCTTGGATGACTGGCAGAACCAAGAGTGTAACACCAAGAACAACTCATGTGATCATGCCATAAAGGTGAAATAAGGATTGGGCACTGCTGGCTGTGGGATTACTGAATGCTGCTTCACAGATGGGGAAATCAAAGACTTGGATAACCACAACTAGAGAAATGGGATAGTGGAAGAGCATTGTTTGAGTAAGATTGTAGTGACATATTGTTAACATGCATACATACCAGAGAGATAGGTCTTAGGGTTGTAGTAAATGCCTGTCAAAACAAGGGAGCCAACTACCTGTGGCACATAGACCAACAACAGGATATAAAGAATCCTTCTGGATTGGTTCCACATTGCATATACATGCAAAATTATAACCACTGTAATTGAAACCATAGCATAGGAATCAGAGTTTAGGGGTATAATAACTTACAATTAGCAGCAGCAAGAAATATTGAAGCCACCCAGGCAGCTAACATAGCATATACAGTACCTTTGAAACATTCATGTCTTGTATTCATAATATGGAAGGCAGTAAAACAATGTGCTTACATCTATAGAATGACTGTCAATAGGGTTTTTCATAGGAACTTAGATGCATACATCTCCAAAGATAGATTCATCAATAGGAGATAAACTGTGAAGTGAAATCAAAAACCTCACCTTCACAGGTCCAGAAACAAAGGTACTTCCACCTATGGATGCAAGCAATCAGTACAATTAATCTCAATTTAAATTCTGAACATACCAAGACCATCAAGGCTTGAGTAGGGATGTGTTGTTGGTAAGGCAATCTGATATATTTTGTGGAAACCACCTACATAGCCCAGCAAAGACCAAGATATCGGACCTATAAGATGATTTGTTTTGTGGAAATTCTATGAATATTTTTACATACTAGAATAAACAATGTAGAGACCAAAGTCCAAGGTCTGTGCTGTAGGGCTGTCAGGGGCTTGATGCTCACTTGATAGCTATTACTTCTTACCCAAACATACTCAACCTTCAAATATTGTCAGCCAGCAAATCAAATATGAAGTAACACACCTCTCTGGGAAGGGTGAGGACTACAGGGTCAAGTTTGCAATGGTCACCTCAGTTTGAGAAGGATGGTATGATATTACTCACAATAGTCATATGTAACAGCAGTTACAATGACAACTTTGTTAGTCTATAAGATCAGTGATCTTTGACTGAGAATGTAGTAACCATACGGGAAGCATAGTCATTTCCCTGGAGCAACTCCAAATGAGACAATAAATCAGAAGGCATAACAAGGGACTCCGGGGTAATAGTGCCTGATGAAGCAGCAAGCCAAGATCGAGAGTCGAGGAGATGAACTGGAGATCGTTCTCACTGTCCTTATATTTTGATCGTGAGTGGCGGTACGAGAGGAAGGCAGAGTCACAGTAGTAAAAAGTCACGCGAGAATATGATCATCAGGCATATATAGTATGGTATGGACCATCTGCGGTTAAAAAGGTTTTCATCTAGAATCGTGATCATATGATTACGCACGGCAAGTAAGAAGCTTTGCAGCCAGAGGCTCCGTCGGAACAGTTACATTGCTGTGCATACCCATCCATTCCTGGCCTTTCGTTCGATTTGATGTGCTGCAATGCATCAACAACAATGGAAGTCTTTGTCGCCTATCTGGACATCATCTCTGATTGATGCCTGATCTGAGTCAGTGTTCCTTGCACGCCCACTGCTCATGGCAGCCAGCGGCCATCCACTCTCAGGCTAACACATATCTGATTCCAAACCATCACGAGCGCCGGCGAGTAAGGTCACCCATGGACCTGTAAAGTTGGGTCTGACTGCGAGGGCCCGGTAAGTGAGAGCTGATAGACAACCAAAAGCAACGTCCACACTGATATCCTAGAAAATGCAACCTCATTTACAGCTACCTCATGGTGGTGGGAGAGCTGCGGAAATGAAGTGAACAGCCACCGTTGCCGTAGCGGTGTTGACTGGGTCAACCATTCTTTGAAAACAGAAGTGATGATGATTCAGTCTGCGGATATTTGCGTAGTACCTGTGGTTTAATCTCGAGGGACATTGTGAACCGGTCCGAGTGAGAAGTCCGATGGGACTCATCTGTCCCAACGTCTGCTGGACGAGCCCCAAGTCAGATAGAGTCCGACCTCCAAGGCCTTTGTAGGGCATGGTGCCCTCTTGGATGTTGTGCTCGCTGTCTTCTTTCAGTGGAACACCTTGATGATCTCGCGGGAAATACCCCGCCCTGCCTGCGAACATACAACAGGTTCTCTGGATCCTACCAAAGATGAGAATGATATATTATTCATATGATTTATCAACCACAAAACGGGGTGGAGTATGGTCAATCAGCGCTGAGTTGTTAAACGATGGATGTGGTTACATACCTACCAGGCCTAGCATCGGGGACGCACTGATCCCGCACAGCCGCAACGGCCACTGGTCGCCGCTCCACCTCTATGTCGCTCTCGCAACGAAAAAATCGATCAAATGCGACCATGCATGGCCGAAACAATGCGCTTCGATGGTGAATGTTACGTTTATCAGGGAATAGTTGGATCACCTATATACATACCCCACTCACTCCAAAACCATATGTGCAAGGGTCTTATAACGGACATCTGAGCGACGTTCCGAAGCAACTGTTCACACACAAGGGAAGTCGACGTTGGGCAGAGGAGGTGCAGGTATGGATACGATACAACGTACAACGAGCACATGGTCGGGATCCATCGCGTGTACAGCGGCAATCACGGCGCCAAGAAACCTGTGCAAGGATAAGGAAGGGTTGGAGGATGGGTAGGGAGGTGGTGGAGCTTACTCAATCTACTATTGATCCGTTCTCCGTTCTGCCCTTCACCCAAACGTCGATGCGGACTACTGGTACTAACAACCTCACTAGCCTCGTCCAACCCGGCCAGACAGAACAGAACGCGGCGGAAAACTAACACCGGTTCAGAAGCCGGGCCCTCCTGTCGAGGGAGCCCGACGACGACAGTTGATCCCACACCAGACTAGCATTGGTGCGTGAGGATTCCCCTGAGACGGCAAGCGGGGCACTTTCTTTCGTGTGGACAGGTTGCGTAATCGGTAAGTATGCATCTGACCCTGAGTACGATGGAGGCAGGAGCGGGATGAACTCCGCCATTGAAAGCCCCACATGAGCTTCCTGGTCCTTGCGTAACGACCCCTGCTTCTGGGATATCAGTCAACCGGGAGATCACGTTCGTCGCTTGGCTTGAGTTGCAGCTGCTGAAGACGTCAGAGAAGTCGATCAACGAAAGTGATGAAACCTCGGATGAGCTTACTGACACGGACGATTCCGAAACAGATGGACTTGGAGAGGCAAATGGAGTCCGGGAGGAAACTCGGATAGACGATGGACGTGGTCACGACGTTGGGGCTATCGCTTTACTATTCGAATGAAAGATGAGCGGAGGCCTTCTGAGCAAGAACGGATACATGGGAGGTGAAACGCGGGACGAAGAACGAGTTCGAACCAATGATTGCGAGTGGCAGAGGGTGTTCTTGCCGCCTGTCGTCAGTGTTGAAATCATTGTTCGCGGGCTTATCGTCGCGCCTGTGAGATAGCAGCAGAATGCCATCTGGTGGCAGATATAAACCATGCCTATTGGTACTACCCAGACGTCGATAGATTTCCGATCCGCAGAGGCGTGGCACTCCGCTTGCCGACTCAAGGCTATAGCAGGGAATAAGCTTAAGTATGAGAGCGTATACCAAGGCACGAAGAAGCTGGCCAAAGGACTCCATCTCTTCTAACAATAATACGCCTGACATACATACGCCAAGACTGATCCACAGACGAACCAGAGGTGTTTGCCAATCGTGGGTTGGTGCATCCCAACCATATCCAAATGAGGCATTCCCTAGCATAGAAGCTCGAACCCATTGGGGGATCATGTGAAGCTGAGAAGATGGTGAACTTCCAGTGGCCATGTAGGTACGTACTGATCGATGGCAACTCGAATGAAACATGTCGGTCACGGAAATTACCGATTCGCACAGGTGCGAATGGATAAGTTCCAGCCCCATCATGATGACACGCTGTGGGACTGAGCGGCGTCGTTCCTGTCATCAAAGTACGTCAGTGGAGCTTGAACCGAGTCACGAAGCTCTGTGCCATCCACGTCATCGGTGTCAGAATAATGCATGTTTGGTACATAAATATTCTGACGATCGCTTGCCACTTGCCTGACTTTGACTACCAGACGATGGATACCATACCCCTTGATCTTCTGTATCTGGTACTCGATCAGCTCGACCGACGTGACTTGGTCAACACCGCCCTTGTGAGCTCGACATTCAACCGCGCTACCACCCCACTCTTGTACAGGGCTATCTCCACACGTGTAAGCGAAGAAAAGGTACCCCCATCGCCAAGTTCCCAGTGCCACTCGACATTCATTCCCAATAGGTTATCCTCCATCCTTCTACTACGTTACTTCAACGACCAGAATTAGCGCAGTACGTCCGGAAGGTCACCGAAACAGGTCCTCTTTCCGAATTATAGCACTGTTCGCTTCAAACTAGGACTGATTACAGCATTAGGCGCTGTTCAGCTCCTTCGTCGCATCAATCCACTGATCATCCAGAACATCACGACGGCTCTACGATTGTGTTCCAACCTCGTGTCCGCGGAATATATAGATGATACAGATACTCCACTCCTTAATTTTTTGCCGATACTGCACGTCTTGATTACTCTTCCGTTAAAGGAACTCGTCATTCGCACCCACCATGATGTCGGAGAAGATGCCTGGGCACTGTTGAACAAGATCAAGGGCATTCGTCGCCTTTCTGTGTGGTCGTTGAACTCGGGTCCCCCACGAGTGTTACAAGGCTGGGCGGATGAACTCGGTTCAACTTTGACACATTTAGAGCTCGGAGTCCGTTCCTTTCGGCGCATTTAGGGAATATCCGTGCTCATTATCACATTGACAGCGATGTGCTGGGGTGCCTCCTACCATTCTGATATCGGTCTTCTTGAAACTTCCCCTCCTCCGTGATCTTAAACTGAGGGGAGTCCCTAGTGCTGCCATTCCTGCCATCATGGGATACCTTCCAAATCTCATCGCTCTCGACACAGAGTACCTGGGATCTGGAAATTACCGCGTGCCCTCCACGCCTCTCCCTGCTTTAGAACAACTTACCCTTCGGACTGAGTCAGTGGATGTCCTCGGTCCGGACAGGTTATGGACATGGACACGATCTCTCTTCCCACATGTGGGATCTCTCAAATCATTTACGTTGAATTCATTTTCAGTATATGGCCGCATGTCAATTCCATGGCCATTCGTTGTCTTTTTGGCAACGAAACAGGGACAGTCTCTCGAGGAGGTGATGATTGGGGCTGCAATGTTGAACCTTGATTCGTTGTCCCTGCTATGTCTCAAATGTCCTGCCCTGAAGACTGTGGATTGTACGCTGGCTAGTCCTGATGTAGTAAGCTTTTCCCTCTTCTAGCGTGTACATCGACGCTTAGAAGTTACTTAGAAATCAATCGCCAAAGCCATAAGCAATGGAAACGTGCTTCGCACGCTCAGCCTACATGTCATCTGGGTCCAAAACAGTGTAGGCGGGCCTTTGGCATCCGACTTCCGTGTCAACTTTTCAGAGGATTCGGACGAGTCTGCACTCAGTCCATTACATGTAGATTATTCGCGTCCTGCATCCGAGGCAAGAAACGTGGACTTTACAATAGAAGAAGCTCGATCGATGATGCTCCGACCGGATTCCAAGTTGCGAGCGGTAAGGTTGGGAGACTCTGCTTATACTGTAAGGATGAATTTGCCATTGATGTAGGCGCATTACTGACTTACCTTTTTCTGGCGGTATTAGGGTCGATGGGTGTTGGCAGGTGCAGAGTCAGCTCAATCTGATAATCGATTGTTCTTTGAAGTAGCCAGAGATGTCACTCGGTCCGTGCTGTGATTTCGCTGGCTGGAATACTCGTGTGCGCCGGTTTTTTACTAAGTCGAGGTTAACTGGTACATATAGTACGGTTTACGATAATGATGCCTATCACGAGAATTTTATCTGGGTTCATTCGAGAGTTTAAAGTATATACGCTCAGAGAGAGGCACTTGAACCACTGGGGTCACGCATTAAGTAATGTCACGCAGTCACACAGACCTGGCCCCTTTCGAGCCAGCATGTATAAACTCGTCCCTGACCTCCATTTATCTCCAAGACGAAATCGAATATCATCCATTCCATTCCATGCGTGCATATGCGTAGCCCCCAGAAACGGTCAACTGGAAACCCTGCAAACGTAGATGATACGACGACGCATTGTCATCGAGACGATTTTCGGAAGCCACTGGCATTCCACCACGCAATCACGAGGTTGGGCCTGGTCGGCCTTTAGTCATCGTTGCACCGTGACGAAAACAAGGAAGTGGGTCCAAGGTACCTGCGAGACTCCCCACTCACATATCAGCCTCATTGCTGGCTACGGAAGTAACGCATGATCGCTCCGTCCCAACCTCGTCGTTCACTCCGCCCTTCACAGCTTCCACTGTCGCTCCTTACCGCTGCCTAAAGCACGCTAGTAGCGAGCACCCCAAATTTCGTCACGCGCGGTACGAATGAACACAGACGCCTGGGGATGACTAACATGGCATCCAAGCTCGCAGAGCTTAAACAACAACGACAAGCACTCTGACAACTTTATGAACATCATCCTGCGTAGGACGTATCAGATGAGCGTGCATGGCAATTAGTTCTGGAAGCTCAAGGAGTACTGGGCCCTTGGGAGGATGGTGAGCTTTATTTCATTTCTGTCTTTGGGTTAGATCAGGCGTCTGATCTTTGTCGTGACTGACTTGGATGGTGTCCACCAACAGCGTTGCGCACGAAAGAAAAGATAATCTACTTCGTGTATACTGGGATATCCTCCTGGACTCTGTCGAGGAAGAACAAGCGAGGGAACACGACGCTTAGACATACACCAGACATCCTTGTTGCCATCCGCAAGGCGGCCCCCGAGAGACTATGCATGACGTCGCGCGCTACGCCATCTTCTCCCGTCGTGAACAGATAGTAAGCCGAGCTATCAAGACGTCTCAACGTCCGCCCATTCCGGGAGCCTAAGCAAGCAGCGAACTCCTCTGGTCCAGTACTTGATGTTAAAAGTTATCCCACGAGTTAGTGTTTCCTTTTATGGTAAAATTACATAATCTCTAGAGCGTACTTCCAGTTGAACTCTCGTAGATAGTCCTTCAGTAGCTTGACCAGCACTGAGGGTATGTGGTCCTTTCTAGACTTTTCTAACTTTACTAACAGTACTCTAGTTCTATAAGTACTTATTCTAATACAGTAGCTTGACCGGCACTGAGGTTCCATAGGTTTCCTGCTCGAGAGTTGATCCTCTGTGGACAACACGTTTTCGCCAGTTCTTAACACTTGATATATCGATAACCAGGTCAAACACGACCGAACTCAACGATGTTGAGGCGATATATGCCATATTCAGGTGGTATGCCCACACCCACCTTGGCATCGTCTGCCCTGCCGGCTCGTCCTTGCTGGTAGATTTCGGGCGCGAGCAGTGGTTCGGGCTCGGTCGGATACTGCAGGAGCTCTTCGCACTCAGACAGATCAAAGTTTTACCAGAAAGGATGGCGACTGTCGTGGTATCAAGTCTGCGATGTCTGAGAAATCATGTCCTGGGCCGCAACGCGCAAGCCCACCGGGATCGAAGACGCCGCGTATTGCCTTTATAGCTTGATTGACTTCCACCTGTTCATCGCATACAGCGGGGGCGAAAACGACCTTTCCAATTCGCACCATTTTATCTACCAAGGGCAGCCATGAAGCTTGAAGATCAGTCGCTTGATCCAACCCAAAGATGGGGACTGGTTTGATACACCTCGTACAAGGTGATGTCCATAAAACAATCGCAGGTTGAGAGATGCCCGTTGAGCGTCTCGCCGTTTCTGAGTTCTACGAGTCTGTATACCATGCAGGTCATCTCCAAGCCAGGGTGTTCACCATCGGCTTGCTCTAGGCTGCGGTGAGGTATAGGATGGGAGTAGGAGGTAGGGCTGGGACGGGTCGATCGGGCGCTGCCACAGTGGCCAGCGATGGAGTAGTGCCATGCGAGTGCAATGACATGAGAGAAGAACAGCACGTTGTACCTATTTTCCTGTTTCTAACGATGGCCAAGAACGTCCATTGACTCGTCCGCCGCACAGGGTGGGGTTGTAGATTCATCTTTTGTTAATGAAGCTTTGAAGTTCGTTCAATCGAGTCACTCGTACGAGGTGTGCTCGAATCGGAAGTTGCCAGTTGGCGCGAAGCAGATCATGCAGGCGTCTGAATACCAAATCTGGAACACGTCCGAGTCACATCGCGTTCAGCCACTAATAAACATCAGCACCGTCCATTCCATATAGACACATAAAGTGTAGAGACTACTCTTACTAGGATGACCACGGTATACATCGACCAAGCCGTCGGCGTCGACGCACCCGGCAACGGCACCGTCGATCGCCCATATCAATCACTCGCATATGCCTTCTTCGCCACCCCATCCACCGAGGTCGATAACACGGTGTTCCAGATCAGGAAGAACACCGACGCAGAATATGATGCGCCGACACAGTCTGCGACCAAAAAAGCCAAAAAGGATGCACAGGGACTCGAAAAGAAGCGGTTGAAAGCAGAGGCGGAGGAGAAGGAAGCACAGGAACGACAGGAGCGTCGCGAAAAGCGGCTCGAGGAAAGTCGAAAAGTGGTGCTCGTCGAGGACGCGTCGCTTTCAACGCCGACCAAGGTGAGCTTTCCGAGTCCCCGTGGTCGTCGTGGTGTCTGATCGCGTGCGTGTGTCTAGTCCAAAATCGCGAACCTCGAACGTCTAAGGGGTCAGAGGGTGCGCGTGTCCGGATGGGTGCATCGTCTTCGCGATCAGCAAGATATCATGTTTATCGTCCTGAGGGACGGCACGGGCTACCTACAGGCCCTGTTGACCGGTCAAACCGTACGTTACCAGCTGTTCGAGAGACAAGACGACTGACTGTTCCGCCTAGAACAAAACTTATGATGCAGTCACACTGCAACTTGAGGCATCAGTCGAATTGACTGGTATGCTCAAGGCCGTTCCAGAAGGCCAAAAGGCCCCCGGTGGACATGAGCTCGTCGTGGACTACTGGAAAGTCGTCGGTGCTGCACCCGGCGCCGAAGAAGCCTTTACCAACAGACTCAACGAGGTGCCGTACTCTGACTTCGTTCGTCGTTTTACCACTAACATTTTTGTTGCTAGCAATCTGATCCCTCTATTCTCGCGGATCTGCGCCATCTCGTGTTGCGTGGTGAAACGGCTTCCAACGTCCTCAGACTACGCGCTGCTCTCTTGTCTGCGTTCCGGGCTACCTATGCAGAGCACCATTGTCTGGAGGTGACACCACCGTGTCTCGTGCAGACGCAGGTGGAAGGTGGTGCGACGCTTTTCAAGCTCGACTATTACGGACAAGCTGCTTTTCTCACTCAAAGTTCTCAATTATACCTCGAGACCTGTCTTCCTTCGCTTGGAGACGTATTTTGTGTTCAAGAGAGTTTCCGCGCTGAGAACAGGTAAATTTGTTGCCAAGTGTACAGTATGAGATGGAATCCTGACAACGTTTGAACAGTCATACTCGTCGTCACCTCAGCGAATATACGCACATGGAGGCAGAATTGGCGTTCATAACATTCGACGACTTGATGACGCACATCGAAGCCATTGTGAATCTGATTTCTCTTGAGCGTGGCCTTGATCATTCACTGGCCGTGTAGATCTGCGAGTCCATTGACAAGCTCCTTGCCAACTCAGCCTCTGCGGCGCTAATCAAGTCCCTTAACCCCAACTTCGAGGCGCCCGTCCGCCCGTTCAAACGGATGTCCTATTCGGACACGATACAGTGGCTCAACGACCACGGTATCCAACACGAGGCAGAGGATGCAGACGGCAACGTTATCAAAGACTCAGAAGGCAAGCCTGTGATGGTCCCGCACGCGATCGGCGACGATATCGCCGAGGCTGCCGAGCGACAGATGACAGACATCATTGGCACACCAATATTTTTGTACGGGTTCCCTGCAGAACTCAAGGCATTTTATATGCAGAGGATGCCAAGGAAGGAGGGGGATACGGGACCGGTCTGCACGGAGAGTTGTGATTTGTTGATGCCGGGGGTGGGCGAGATTGTCGGTAAGACTTGTGTTGATGTAGTTTGAACGACACTAAACTGAGTTGGATGTAGGTGGATCGATGAGGATAGCGGACATGCAGGAGATGCTCGCGGCATATGCAAAGGAAGGGATCGATCCTACGCCATACTACTGGTATACCGATCTGCGTAAGTACGGTACTTGTCAGCACGGTGGATATGGACTTGGCATCGAGGTGAGAGAGGATCCCGCAGACTTGGTTGCCGTGCTTTACTAACTCCTTTCTCATCAGCGTATCCTTGCTTGGTTGGCTAACAGGTACACGGTCAGAGAATGTACCTTATTCCCAAGGTACGTGACGTGTCTGAGACGTAGAGTTGCACTAACAATTGTCAAGATGGCCTGGTCGTGCGACACCTTAAGCTTTTCGATATAGAGGGAGATATCGGATACATTTAGAGTTGACAGACACGTGATAGAGATTGAAGCGCTTTGGAGTCCAAAACATGATGTAGGTTGTATCCTTGTTGACGGTTTCGCTGGCTTGGGCTTTGCAACTCGCTCGCAATATAGCCAGGTCCATCCCACATGGCTGGGGAATGCCGAATTCATTCACAACCACGTAAATTGATGCCCATGATGTCATACTTATATAAGTCCATGTTTGACTTTCGCGCTATGCAGGCTACGCGAAACACAGCCTCGCGACCAGCCTAAAGGCACGAGGAATGATTGTGAGTTGGTGGTCGAGGCGAAGGCGTCGAGGGCCTCTTGAGATGATCCACAGCCGCCTGCGACGACGGTGATGAACATGTTGAGCAGAGCCTTTCCCAAGTCTTCGAGTCAACATGAAGCCGTTTTATTTCACTCCAATGCACAACCGTACTCCTGACTAGCGACCCGTCGCCACGTCTCTCTATTCACCGCATATTCTTGTGCATAGTCGACCTCGAGGTGGTGAAGTCGCTTTCCTACGATTACGAGGCTATGCAAAGGCTGCCCAAAAGCTTCGGGAGGTTGCTGGGAGAGCTCTTCCAGGGTCCCGCAGACGATACGTTGATCGTCAGCATCGCCCCCTACTCTTGAGAGAGCAACTGCAAGGGTCGTCTTTGGAGACAAGACTTTCTGGTCTCGGAGTGACTCAATCTCGAGAAGTTGTGACACGGCCTGCGAGATCGACATGTATCGCGGAGGCTCATATATCTTTCTTCCCCTATGATCGTCGTCGTGATGACGAACGCCACAATGAGCATCGCGCGTGGCACGCACCTCGCCAGATTCTCCTCGTTCTGTTCTTTGACCTTGATGTCCAACAAGACGAGAGTATGCAGACCGAGATCACTGTTCTCCTTGATGCGATCATAGAACGAATCGGGTTTCCACGTATCGGTAAAGAAGACGAGGGAGACGGCTTGGCCAAAGGTGTACAGTTGGAGCCCAGAAGCACTGACGGCGTTCATGATAGAAGCGTTGTGGATGACGCGGACAGGGATGTGTTTGGCGCGGGCGCGGAGCACGATGTCGATGTGGGTCGTCGCACTGCCTCGCATGTCAGAAAACGCCGGTTGGAGAGGGGGGAGGCATACCCAAACGGGTCTCCGACGACGAGAAAGGCGACGTCTTCCTTCTGTGCGTCCTGCAGGATGGCGTCGCTGTCGGCCTCGACCATATCCCGGTCGGCAAGAAGGACAGGTCTACCGTAAAAGGCTTCCTTGAGCGACAGGATGGCAATCAGGAACGTTTTCGAGAGGAGTCGGCACTGGATCGACTTGCCAAACGTTCCTTTTGGACCATGAGGACGCTGGTGTAGGCCTCGAGGTAGACCCTGGTGGACGAGCGAACTGCCTGCGTGCGATCAGGACGGTGTAGCCGCCAGAGCTGTTCGCCAACGTGTACTTGCCTCCAAGCCGCGGACGGTGATGTCCTTTTCGTCGCAGAGCCCCAGCCCGATAACGTAGAGCATAATCAAAGTACAGGTCACACAGCTGCCTCCATTTGCACCGCGTCGGCAGATTTTTTGACATCACCTCTCATCCACAACATCCCTGGGCGCTCGTCGGGCACGTTGACGAGGCCTGGTCGCAGGCTATGTCCCGCGGTTCTTTCAACGGCGATTGTGGAAGCGACCGGTGGGATATAAGTATGGGCTACTCGGACGTTCATCGCCCAGGAAATCATGCTTGTTCGCTTTCCCTGGTTCGGTTCCAAAAGACCCAGTCCATCGTCGATAGAACCCCTCCATGTGAGTGCCATCTTTGTCTCTTCCACCTTCATCGCCGAGTCCTGACGATGACCCCTAGCCGCCCACCCACATCGCCGACGAATTCCGACATTACATTCACAACCACATACCCGCACGCCTCATCGACACTTCCAAGCTCACGTTCGTCGAACGCAACGATGTTTTTGACGTCTTTTCTGCAGAGATTGCGCAGATCACCGAAGAGGATGTTCAACGACGGATGGGCTCCGTCGGGGTGGATACCCACCCCGAGGCAGGCAACTACGTTCCCGTGCGCAAGACTGCCCTTCGGGAGACCATCCGCGACGTCGTGCGCTATGCCATCTTTTCGCATCGCTGGACCAACAGCGAGCCGAGCTATCAAGACGTCTCCGGCTCGTCATCCCCTAGAGGCAAACAGCGCAATCACAAGTCGGCAGGTCTCGCCAAGCTCCTGCAGCTCTGCGAGACGGCGCGTGCGCTCGGGTATAAACTCGTCTGGTCGGATACTTGCTGTATCGACCAGGCTAACCCGGCCGAACTCAGCGAGGCGATTCACGCCATGTTCAAGTGGTACGCCCACGCCCACCTCTGCATCGTCCACCTCGCCGCCTCGTCGTCTCTGGCGGATTTCGAGCGCGAGTCGTGGTTCACGCGTGGTTGGACGTTGCAAGAGCTCCTCGCACCTCGGCGGATCAAGTTTTACGACCGAGGATGGCGTGCATTTACGACGCTCGCCAACGACAAGGACGACCTAGCACTCATGTCCGCCCTGTCGACCGTGACGGGGATCCCACGCGATGTCATCATCACTGACAACAGTCGCGGGATCAAAGGCCGTGGTGTCTGGGAAATCATGTCCTGGGCCGCGACGCGCAAGACCACCCGGATCGAGGACGCTGCGTATTGCCTCTACGGCCTCTTTGACGTCCACCCGCCCATCGCGTACGGCGAGGGCGAAAAAGCCTTTCCGAGGCTGGTCGAGGCGATCATGGAGAGGTACAACACGTGGGACGTCTTTGCGTGGCGCGGGCAGGCCTCGGAGAGGCATCCGGCATTGCCCTGCTCGCCGGCATGTTACCCGGAGTGGGACGAGGCGATGGTGAGCGACGAGCTGGGGATGACGGAGTTTACGTTGACGGCGCACGGGTTGCGGTTGACGTCGGTGCCGCTGATCCCGTTGGTATTTACGTCCAAAGCAGAGCACGAAAATGGGTCGTATACGGTGACGTTAAGCCCACGAGCAGGCGCTGCGACGGCGCTAGGCGTGTACGGTGACGTTTCCGTGGTCTGTGGTTCGGGCAGGCTCCGGCACATTCGTAACGCCACTGATCTGCACGCATGTATACTCAACTACAAACCAAGCCGGCAATGCCATAGAGGGGAGGTCCAAGTTGGGAGGACGTACGTATGTTTCCTGCTTTATGTGGAGGGCCAGAATGCGGAGGGATCGACGTGGCTCAAGGTCGTGACGGATAATGTCCTGCGGATCACTTGTAGGGGCGCACCGACTGAGGAAAGTTTGTGGACGGACTTGAAGGGCATTGGATTCGACTTGCCGCTAGAGACGATACACATACGGGCTCCTCGGGCACAGTCTACGCTTCGGGTGTGACCACTTACTTCGTTCCTGTATGCAGTGCTGTCTACAACAGTAATCTATCCATGTTTACGCGTCTCCGTCTTTAAGAAACCTACAGCCTGGGCTTTGACTTGTCCCGGAAACCAGGGCTTGGACGGCTGTGAGGAGCCGATCGTGCGCGATCAACATGTGTGTGGACTGACACTCCCCTTCCAGAGTACTTGAACACCAGCGCGCCGCTCTTGGCGTCGAACCTGCGGTAACACCACCATCCATCCTCTCGTCATCAAAATTGGCTCGTAATGCTTGCCCAAGGTGTCCGATTACGGTCGCCGCCCATGGTACAATGTAGCCCGGCACTGGAACGCGCAAACATACTAAGCACGCGCTATGGCGAGACGTGGAAAGGAAACACAAATCGTGCCAGTGAGGCCGATCCGTCTCTCGCTGTCGATGCGCCGTCCTCCACTGTCAATCCGAAGCCACCACGCCGCCGAGGACGACTTAAACCGCGAGCTAAAAGAATCAGTCAGGCCAGATTGACTTGCCAGATCACCAGACCGTGTCGAGCCCACCTCGGACAAATCGGAGCGATGAAATACGTTATATATGGCCATTTCACGTCTATTCGGCCAGTGGCACAGCCACTAAGTAGGAACTCGAGGGGTATGCCGTATGGTCTTTCCATCCGCGCGTGCAACCATTGGTTCCGCGTCGCTTTGGGCTCCAACCAGAAAGGTGTTTCCCGGCCTCTCAAAGTTCCCTCACCACCCTCTCCGAGAGCCACGCTTGCGCCTCGGGCTGAACCAACACCACCGGCACCTTGATCTGCCCAGCAGCCACATTGACGCGCTCGCCCCTGCTTATCCGATACGCTGCAAATGTGCCTGCCTCGACGACACGGATCGTCGGCAGGCGCATCTGCCCGTTCGCGAGCGCGCGCACGTGCTCGACGTTGGCGGTCGCGAGGGCGTCGAAGAGGCGTCGAGGCACGAGATGGGCGTTGGGACCTGTCGGACGAGCGAGGACATGAGCGTTTAGATCATTTGCACGACGATCCCATCAGACGCACCGAGGGGTCCCGCAACGTCGACAAAGAAGCCCACCGTGGGCGGCACCGCGCGATCGTCGACCACGGTCGTGAATTCCAGCACGCGACACGCGTCTGCGTCTTCTGATTCAGCGCCGGAGCCGGCGTTGCGGTTGGCATCGAGGGCTTGGACGGCTGCGAGGAGCTGTTCGTCCGTGATCAACGCGTGCGCGAGGCGGATCGCCATCCTGTTTCAAATCCGTCAGTCGTGCATCACTCATCCGATCACGCGGACTGACGATCGCCTTCCAAAGTACTTGAACACCGGCGCGCCGCTCTCAGCGTCGAACCCGATGATGGAGAGCACGTCGCCCAGGCGGTAGCGCCAGAGTCCGTCCCTCGTCGTCAAAATTGGCTCGTACTGCTTGCCCACTTCAACGTCCCACTGCGTCGTTGGTCAAGTCGCAAATGAGTCCCACCATCGAATCTCAAAGGCAAAAAAAGGACGGGTACGGACCGCTTGGTAGAGTTGTTCATGCTTTTCGTCCCCAGAGACGTCCAAAAACTCGACAATATCATCACTCTTGAGAACAAACTCGCCGAGCTTGCTTGGGTCGTGCGCGAGACCGATTGTGGTCTCCGACGCGCGATATCCGGCGGTACGGATCGTGATGCCAGGTCCCAGAATGGACCTCACCTAGATGAGACCACGATCATGTTCGTGAGAACGAGCACGGTGGTGTGACGACACGCACCTTTGGGAGCACGATCGCGAAGGGACCACTGCACACTGCCATCAGCATTCGCGCATTCGGCCAAACGCGTGCAGCCCATCCCTCACACGAGAACGGAGGGCCGATATCACGCAACTCCGCTGCGCGCTCCGGATCGGCAAGACGATGAACCTATCTCGTCCTTGAGCACAATATCCACCTTTCACTGCTGCGGACTCGCCTGCAAGTATTCTCGAACATCATCGATGCCCTCTAGATCCGGCACCGTGCCGTCCCTGATGCAGGACACGAGCACGTCCCATTGCTGATCAATATAACGCACGAGGTCAAGGAACAGCGTCACAAACGGCGCAGCGAACAGCACCACATCTCGACGTGCGAGGAAAAACAACCCGTGGACAATGAGGAAGGAAGGCAGGTGTCCAATCACGGTCGCCGCCCACGGTACCGCGTAGCCCGGCACTGGAATGCGCAGACGTGAGCGCGCGTCATCGCAATGCATAGAAAGGACATACAAGGCAGACCCATCCGGTTCTCGTCGTCGACGGACCATCCGACGGCTCGACGCAGCATCACCCCCGTGATGATGCCGACCGGGATCCTGTGCACCACTTGGCCCGGCACACGCTCTATCTCCTTGATCTCCCTGTTTCGCGTGCAAAAGAGTGCCGCGAGCGGATTGTTGGGATCGAGTGGCAACTGACGCGACGGGTGCTTCGATCGGGTGCTGTGATCGTACTTGGGCAACAACTTTGGCGTCTTGCCAGACGTCGCGCTCGATACGGCGAAATACTCAGGCAGCCCGGGGGCAAACATGTCCATGACGTCATCCTCCCTGCACGGCCGCGCGTTGAACTTGTCCACGAATGGCTTGTAGACGTCGTAGTTGGATAGAGGGACGTGGGCTAAAAAGTCCGCGAGTAGCGTGACGTCGTCGGTCTGAGGACCACCATGCGTGGAGACGGCGTCACGAAATGCGGCGAGTGGGGGTGCTTTGGAAGTGAATTTGGTGTGCCAGTTGTCCCGGACGATATCGAGCAACGCGCGATGCGTGCTTTCGCGTAGGGCGGCTATTTGCGAAGGCGTGGGGGTGGTGGTGACGTCGCGGGAGACGGCATCCGCAACCGCCATCTAGTCAGACGTCGACCAAGTCAGTTTTACATGGTTTTGAATCTACTGAGCAACCAACCTTATAGCGGATGGAGTTGGCAGTCGCCGAGCAACGTCCAACGACAACCTTTATCTTGAATAATATGCTGTGTAGCTGGCATCTGGTCGTCACATCACCGGAGTTGCCCGAGAAACGCATAGCATAGCAGATGTAATTAGTGTCGATTACGCTCACCCTTGGACAAGTCGTGATGGGCTCCATGCTCTTTGCACTGCATCAAAACTCAACGTGTCGTGTGATCAAAAGGCGTTTCGATAGCGATATTATTCCAATGAGGATACACACAGATGACATCATCCTAATGCCTCGAGCTCAGCTCACACAACATACACGTTCTCTTTTTGCATCTGGTATCCCTCCAGGCGTTTGAAGTACTCTAAACGTTCCCGCCGCTCCTTTTCGTACCTCTGAAAAAGACATGTTAGGGCGCTTGACGCGTCCCGTGGTTGATCGGACACACCTCTCGCGTATCATCCGACAGGTCGAGTACGCTCTCTAAAGCATGCACTTTCCCCTTTCTCTTGGTATCCTTTGCGCTCGATTTTCCCTTGGGCCGACCCCGCGCACGTTTCGCTGTGGTCGTCGTCGTGGCCCTTTGGGTCTTGGTCGAGGCCTTGGACTTAGATGGCGGCTGCTTGGTCCGAGTGGTCGACTTGGCAGTCTTGGTCTCCGTATTGGCCTTGGCGCTCCTCGACCTCAACCTCATTCGACCCCCGTCCTCTGCATCGCTCGTCGTACTATTCGAACCCGTGAGCTTGACCCTCGCACCCACCGCCGCTTGTCGCGTACTCCGTCTTGGGGGGACGGGGGTCGGTGGCACGGTGGATTGCCTCGAGCTCTGGCGCACAGACGCAGGCGTGGACGAGGGCGTAGGGATGTTTTGATACGAGCTCTTGACGCGTTTCGTCCGAGACGATCGTGCAGTAGATGCTTTAGCCGTACTCGCACCCACCGCTCTCGTCTGCGCGCGGGTCAATTTCGGGATGGGGGTGTGACTCGGCCGTCCAGGACCCCGAGGGGGGCCGGCACCCACCGAGATCTTGACAGGTGGCGGACTCGAGGGAGCGT
>JBBPKJ010000102.1:0-49394 GCA_038089195.1 Brasilioporus rufonigricans | reverse complement strand
ACAAAGTTTCACAGAATTATTGCTATTCATTCAAGTACATGCCACCAAGAAGGTTGCATATCTCCTTGACAGAGTGAGCCTCTTCAAAGAGGACCAGGATGTTGAGTTTTGTGTCAGTGTGGATGGTGTATAGTGGCATGTGGGAAGAGGGTTGAGCATGACAGCGCAGCTTGCACTCAGATGGGTTCGGGGTCCTGTCCCGGCAGTCTCCGAGGCGCGATTTTTCGAAATCGGTTTTTCGCATAGCTTTGAAAAGCGCTGTAACCGAGTCTAAGTTTGCGACACTACATATCTAAGCTGTTGGCGAGAACGCATGTTCGACAACATATCCACTGCTGCATGATGACGCGCTCTTCCGTGTCCAATTGGCTACTTCGGTTTCAAACGAGAAACACCCCCCGTTGGCTCTATCTTTTCGAATCCACTAGCGACGACCAACAACTTAACATGCCTTTTAATCGGTGTCTCCGCGCTGATGGCCAAGTTACTGACAACACTGACGGCGTCAACTGCTACTATTGGTGCCCACGAACACAGTTGGGACGATGCCAATTCCCAGGTTATCGCTTGTACTCCCTCAGGCCAGGCCTAGCGCGACCCGCTATGACCACGCAGTCGTTCATTCATACAGACTCACGGCAAATCCCGGTATGTCGCCTCACCGGCGACGGCGACGACCACGACATGCCTTGTGAGCAGTTGATAATCGAGCCATCGACATCGACAATTATAGAGCGTCACCTTCATCCCCAATGTTCGTACTTGCCGGACGCAATACTCTCATGTGGTCCAGCTCTACACCCCAGCTCATGTCAAATTACTCGCATCACACGTAGAGGTTGTCCCAGCGACCCTCGTAGACAGTGTCCGAGGTTTGTTTGCGTCGTCCTTGTTTTCCAACGAGTTTGCGCCGTATGTCTTGCGCTTGCTTTGCAGTCTTATCCTCTAGGCTCACATCTTGCCCTCGTCTCGAGCGGACTACTTCGGATATAACACCTAATAGCGCCAGCTCTCTTTCCTGTCATACCTTTCATTTGAATTGGTCGCAATACGTCCTCATAGTCCTTCATCCATTCCACTGCGAGGGTGGATGTGTGCTGACCCCCTTCAAAACCAGCAAGCTTGCTCGGGGACACCAAGAATCATACTCCCGATCTTACTTCCCCTCGCCAATAGGCGACTCACTTACCGCTACTTCGAACGTGCCTTCGAACGCGCCCGCTCCGAGGTCTTGCTCCTCGCCCCATTACCGTCCCATCCGGACTTGGCTTTCCTATATCCTCTGCTTCAAGCTTTGGCAACCTCGACATTCTCTCTCAGGTATCAGTGAACCACTCTAGTGCAACCATTCAGCTCGTTCTCTTGGATTTCTCATATTCACTCGTCATTGCGGAATACTGGCCAGCTTCGGTTGGTCCTTGCTCGCTTGTGCGAACGGACAAGTTCTGGATCCTTTTCAGCGATCGTAGCACTTCGAAGGCGGTCTGACAACCTAGATCTTGACCAAATGACTGTGCAGCATACGAGGCACAGGTAGTACAGATGGAACCGAACAGGCAGACGTTGTCAGTGCAGGCAAAAACGCTCACAGAGGCTGTCCCTGCATCCCGTGTCAGTCATGACTCTCTTAGCTCTATTGTATTTCCTCCTATGTATTCTTTTCTCATCGCTGCTGTCTGCGTGTCTACTCCTTTTGTTATTGCATGTTCTGTTGCTGAATACACCTATGTTTACTCCGCATTTGCCGTTGCCTGCATTGTGACAGCCGATTCCCACTTCGCATGCCTTGCTATTGTGAGAACGACCTAATATACTGTACAGTCATCCACCAGCACTTGAAACAAACACCTGTAGTACACAACAATTCCATAGACCTGATTCATTAATCATGGTCAGAGGTGTATATAGTTGAGTTCTATGGGTCACAGTGATTTTTTGTGTATAAGTTGTACTTCATGATGTTCTGATCATATTTCTTGAGTGAAAATTTAACTAGTAGCTATCTACTCATTAAACTATGTGGGCTAGAAAAGTAAAAGTATCCATGACATGTGTAAACAGGTCTGATAAATAACTTTGCAATGTTTCATCCAGAGAATAGTTGTTGTGTGTTTTGCCAGGATGATGCCGGTGAGGCATGTCTGGCGAACACCATCAAACACTATCATTATCTTATCAGGAAACATGCCTAAGCACAGACTAGTGATGACAGACGGAAAACCTAGTGAGAGGGGCTCTAAAGAAAGCAATTCCCAAACCTTTGGTTGAAAGAGCGGGCAGTTATGGTGGGAATGGTGGGAACGAGAACGTTGGAAACGAAGGCATGGAGTCTGACAGCGGTGGGAGTGAGACGAGTTGTTAATTTTGGTATACTAGTAATGAAGCGGAGATCAATATTTGCTTATTCATCAATAAGATATACCTTTTTAGTAGTGTTTCAAGTGCCAGGGTGTCGTGATAACATGCACATTCCTGCAGGCCAGTTTCCTGTAGGTTCGCTCTGATGGATCCTCACAAAATGCTCTCAGTTCTAAGTAGTGATACATCATTACGAGATCTAGTGGCCCGATCTTGATAAAGCATAAAGTTGTGCTTTTTGCACGCTCTACAATTTTGGTGTTTCAAGTGCCGGTGGATGACTGTACATTGTTTTCATGCCTCGGGACTTGGCCTAAATCTCATGCAGTTAGACTTTGAAGCGGAGTATGTCAGATCCATAACGCGGCTTCCATGCCGTGCGTGATGTCACATGACAAAGTTATGCATTTGGGGTGGATTTCGACCTCATCATATTCATTCCATTCTAGCAACTTCAAAACTTCATTTTTTGTTCCTGTACTTATACAAGCTGACAGAGGAGGGTTTAGGCTAGATACTCTGGTAGATATGAGGAAACAAAAATGTGTGGTTGTGTTGTTATTCAAGAAATAGCTGAAATTGTGCATTTGGGGTTCATTGATAGTACACTTACAGCCGCAAGCAGCCCTGATGCTGCTGGTGAGCGAATCGGACGTCGACGTGCCGACAAAATTCAAGATGAGGGGTATGCGGACAGCACGATCTGAAAGGGCTTCATTGAAACAGTCACAACACTTGTTAGTGGACGACAATTCGCGTCCCAGTGACCTCTACCAATACATCGTTACAGTAAAAGTAGAAAAGGAGAGCACACAGCGACAACACTAAGCCTATTACGATGTCACTGAAAACCGGAGGTAAGCATGGCGGATCAGGAATGGAGCAGGCCAACTCACTATAGCTAGCAGGGTCAATGTGTTCTGGAAGCTCAGGTACTGCAACTTCGAACCGAGATTGGATAGCAGCCATCACCTGCTGATCACTCTCGCTCGACACAAATGTGATAGCGAGACCCTTTGTACCAAATCGCCCAGCACGACCGACACGATGAAGGTAACTATCTGCGTCGGGAGGACAGTCATAATTGACAACAATGTTGACTCGTTCAACGTCGATACCACGACCGAAGATATCAGTGGCGACTAGTATTCGCTTTTCGAAAGCCTTGAAGGCAGTGTAGCGCTTGATGCTTTCGTTTCATCAGTCTTGCGGTGGTGTAAATAGGATTTCACAGGCCTACCGTTCTTCTTGTGCAAGGCCGGAATGAATGCTGATGCTAGGGAAGTTGCATGATACCAGCAGTTTGTCCAACTCAATTGCTCGTGCAACAGACTTGACAAAGATGACGACCTAACAAGGGATTAATACAAAACATGACACTTCATAAGAACCTTACTTGGTTGAACTCTAAAGTATCCAGCAAATCATTCAATTTCCTGTTCTTGGCGCTCTCCTCGAGCTTGACATAGTGTTGCTGCAAACCGTGCAACGTCAGTTTCGTCTCGTCATCGACGAAGATCTCAAGCGGCTGTGTTCTAATGTCAGCGTGTATACTTCACATGGTCGAGTGACTTACATTCGCCATGAATTTTTTACACGTGATGCGGATCTCCTTCGATAATGTGGCGCTGAACATCATGACTTGCTTGTGATGGGGAGTGGCGCGGAAGATTTCTTGGACATCCCTACGCATGTCTACGCAGCAAAGAAAGGGCGGAGGGTAGCGGTTAGATTGCGTTTGAATTTCGGGTCGAGCGAAAAAAGAAGAAACTCAAGAACGGAGAAGGGAGTGCAGCGCCAAGCATTGATTGCGAATAAGCCCATGTATACTTTCGCCTGCGGCAACAGCAGGAAATCGGAAGGGGACCCGTGATGTTCTTCATCATGCAACGCTCTCAGCATCTCACGACCCAACGAGGAACCCATGACCATGCTTCAACACCATTTCCATGTGGCGCCGACAGCGCTTGCCCACATTGGCTGTGTGACGTTGAGTATGGCGATAAGAACTTCATTAACCGGTGGCGGAGACCGGTATGATGGGCACAATTTGTTCAATGGCGCAGTATTCCAAGACTGGTAGCCGAAACTGAAGGGGCGAAGACTAACCAAGCTGCTCTAGCATTTTGTCGCACTCGTCCAAAGTGAAGTGCTTGACGTTCTTGGCATCCAGAATCTTGTCTCGGGTGAGGGCGTTCAGGCGGCCAGGAGTCGCCACGACGATGTGTGGGCAACGATTCTTGTCGCGAAGGATTTCCGCGTCCTTTTGTACAGGAGTACCGCCATAGAAGGTGTGAACCCGTACATCAGGCATGTACTTTGCAAACCGCGTGTACTCATTCTTGATTTGAAAGGCGAGTTCGCGGGTGTGACACAGGACAATCACGGAAACTTCGCCATTTACAGGTTCCAGCTGCTGCAGTGTTGCGAGCACAAAGACCGCAGTCTTGCCGTGTCCTGACTTTGCCTGACAAAGGACATCCATTCCGAGGACGGCTTGGGGAATACACTCTTGTTGAACTTGTGAATAGTGGTGAGTCAAAAAGAGGGAACGCCATTCAGACGGTGAAAAAAGTACCTTCTGAAGGATGCTCGAACCCAAGATCACTGATTGCTCGCAGAAGTTCGGGCTTCAACAAGAAATCCCTGAAAAATGGATGAGAAAGACATATGGAGAAAAGAGACGAAGCAAACCTAAAACCGGTCGAGTGTATGCCTGAGAAGTTTTTCTTGTCTTTTTCGGCCTCGCCGTCCACTGCTGCCGAAGCGGCGACACCGTTCGTCGGCGCGACGGCGCCATTGGGGACAACGTCGTCTTCATCCTCATAGTTGACAAGTTCCTCGTTGTCGTGCGACATGATTGTTGAATGAGACTATTGAATGTTATCCTGCGCGCCGAGTAGAAGACGAAGCGAGAGATGACGGTCAAGAAGAGAGTTGAAGTCGAAAGGAAACAAATTTGTGGCGCCGTCAAAGAGGAAGGTTGCTGGCTGCTGACTAATGCGGCAAACACGACCTTACTTAATCTCACGTGCGCACGGACCTCTTAGGGATGTACCGTGTGCTCCCCGGAATCGACATATACCCCCGACGCAGTGCTGACTTGGACAGAAGTCGCCGAGATGATGCTCGTTAGCAGCGCGTCGTTGTGATTTCGTGTGCGTGCAATTTCATCTTTCGACGGTTTGTCCGCGGCTGTTACGTAGCCACGCCAAATTTTCAGTGCGCCCTCATCGCCCCCACACTCCCTTCAATCGTTCATTGAGGCTTTTAGAGCATATCCCAACGCGCAAGCGGGTCGGATAACCAAAATTAACATCCTCGTGGTAACAAGGCCATTGCAGCCATCCTCTAGCTTTTTGCCCTCCAGATACATACCCGTATACCTACCACGCGGAAAGCTGTGGTCTCTTCGATTTAACCATCCGTGCTGTGGTGGTATAAAAGCTGCATCGTTCCTGTGGAGTGGTGCATCAAAAGACAAGATCCAACATGTCTACCCATCCATTCTGGTGAGCACTTCTGAATGCCGTTCAGAAACTTTTACTGAACACTGTTTTACGCAGGCTTGGTGGTAAGCTGAGTGTCTATGTTCATCGCACTTGACTAATGGCTCAATCACAGGCGTTGCTGCTTCCAGTAGGTGGTCCTATCACACCTCATACCTCGACTTACGCTCCACGTTCTAGTGGCAGCTTGCTTCACGCATCCCCTAGACTTGACGAAAGTGTCAGTAGACTTAGTTTCCCCTTGAGACGGCATTTCTAACGTCCACCCAGTCGTATGCAGACCCTCGATCCATCCGTGCCACGTCTGTCCATGCTTGCCATGATCCGAATTTCGCTGTCCGAGAATGGCCTGCGCAGTATCTATACCGGCCTTTCCGCGTCTTTGCTTCGACAGATGACATACTCACTTGTCCGCCTCGGAAGCTACGAGGAGTTGAAGCGACGCATGTCTGAAAATGGCAAGCCTCCTGCTGGCAAGCTGCTCCTGGTCGCTGGTATTACTGGTGGCTTAGGAGGCATTGCGGGGAACCCTGCAGACATCGTACTCGTGCGAATGACTGGTGACTCACTGAGACCTCCAGAAAAGCAATATGGGTATCGTAATGCTCTGACTGGCCTTGTTAGCCTCGTGAACAACGAGGGGATCAAGGGCCTCAGTAGAGGGCTTGGAACCAACGCGGTGAGCATGAGACTAAACAAATGACACAACTGTTGAATATATACCTTTTAAGACACGCGCAGTCTTGATGAATGTAAGCCATTGCCTGTTTCAAGTGTAGCGCTTAAATTGGTATCCTTTGATAGATGTCACAAGTGGGATCGTGAGTTGACTTTGTGGTCTCCTTAACCCGCTTGAACACGCTTCCTGAGGTGGACTATAGTTATGACTTCTTCAAGATGACACTACTTCGTCATCAAATACCCCTCGTGGATTATCAGTTTCACGACAATTTCTTTTTGCACGCCGTTGCTAGTTTAGCCGCCGGGACCTGTGGCACAAGTTCGTTGATTTCGATATACGTATTCTGACAGCATATTCACTCTATCTCGCAGCTGTTTGCTCGCCTGCCGATGTCATACGGACAAGAATAATGGGCTCGGTATGATTTCTCCATACATGGTCGGCTTCTCACCAATGTCAATTCTGAAGTCAGGGAGTGCTAGTCCCTTGCAAGTTCTTGTAAGATCGCTCCGCGAAGAAGGACCCATATTCATGTTCAAAGGATGGACACCTGCTTTTATGCGACTAGGACCGAACACTGTCCTCATGTTTGTGTTCTTCGAAGTGAGTATATCAGACCTTTGTCATAGTTAGCTTGACTGTCATACACACAGCAACTAAAGCGAGGCTGGTCTCATTTTACACAATCGTGACGGACTTGCCATCCCTCACGTCTTCAACAGGACCCGTAGGTGCTGTTCAACCGTCAAGGGGTTGCACCCCATGTTCCTGCTATCTCGTTAACATCTGTATACTTGCACATCTGCTCATATCAAGATACATAGATAATCCATGCCCCATTGCTACCACTGATAATGCTGTGTATATTCCTAGACAAAGCATGTCATGCCTTGGATATTTGGTCCACGGCCACTAGAGCAGTCGAGTAACGAATGGCAATTCAGAGTCGTTCGTCATACACGGTGTGGTGTGGTGTTGTTCATTAGTTCATTCAACCTTCACCGACATCTGGCAGCACTTGCGCCGCGTACTTAGACGGGCTGCTATTCAACAATTGCTTACTGTTGTATGTTAAACAGGTATCCTCCGGGGTCTTGGCAGCTGTCTGGAACATTCTCGAGCGCCCCCATTGCTGTGAATCAACAAATTCAACGGCTTACATACGAAGTGGTCGAGCTAGTCAATGTCGCTCCGGCTGAGTAGAGGTATTCAAAAGATGTGCTTCTGAGCCCTTCTCAAACATGTGATAATGGAGAACTGAGATCGCAGAGGGTTCATTTCGGGAGGTTATTGTAATTTCCAAGCCAATGCATCCCCCCGCGTTGAGTATGCGACTTCAACACCAGGAAAACCTTTCCGAGGGTCAGTCAAGTTACTCAGTCATAATGGAAATGAACTTACTTCTCATTTAAGACCCACTCTATATCCGCCGTCTCACTCGTACTACCATACCACTTGATAGCAGGCAGTCCTTTCTTTCTTTTAAAGGTTTGACCCCCAGTGTTTACAGCGGCCTGGAACAGATGCTTGGGTATGTTCCATATTTCCATCCTGCCAATCCTGCTCTTCCTAGCGGCTGCTTGAATGTGACGAAGAAGGTCTGGAAATTCTGACTCTGTCGCACTGATTCGGGTGACGATCAGGGTTGGAGGCAGTGGGCGCACGTCGACCGACCAAGTTGCGTAAGTCGGCTGGTCGACTCGGATAGCAGTGGTCTTCTTCTCTACACCCCAGACGTCCATCGATACGATGCTATCCGCAGCAAACATGGAACGGAAGATGTGGTAAGATCCGACACCTTCGTCGGGAAGGTATGATACAAATGCTTTAGGTCTCTCGGAGTGATAGTTCGGGTTTGACTCGGGCAGATTCTCCATCGTACGTTGGATAAGCTGGACGTCCCTCGCCCAGAAAGCGTCGAGGTCTCCATGTTTGAGCCACGTCCACTCGCCGTCCGTCCTGGCGTGCTGATCCTCAACTTCCTGAGGAATTGTCCAGATGGTCGAGATAGGACCTCTTGTTTCCCAGCCACCAGTTCCTTCGACTCCGGGACCCGCTTCTTTGTAGAAATTTTCTCCAAGGTCGCTATAAAGAATGGAAAACATTCCGTTGCCAGCTTCCACTACCTCAGGAGGTGGAACACCCCATTCGGTTGGGAATCGGGGTAAGTTATACTCCGATGTCCTTCCAGAGGTGACCCAATGCAATAGGCGCATCATATGAGAGGCGTATCCTCTTCTTCGTTTATGCGCCGGGGTAAATACGCTCGCAACCCCATAACACGTTACCTCCTTCACTTCTGTTGAGCCGGGGTATCGGATAAGCCCGTGCCGCTTGTACCTGAATATCACGTCTGCATCTTTTAATCAAGAAGAGCAGGCTCTACTGACGTCTCGCAAGCACACATAAAGTCAAGGGTCGTCGGGTCGTCCCTTGGTGCCAACACCCTGAAATTCATTCGAATTTAGGCTTGTTGCATTGATGCAAGATTCAAAAATGCCTTACCAGGTTATCATTCGAGAATTAGCCGCGTGTTCCATAACGTCCATTTGGGCGCCACGGTCAAGATACTGCCCCTCGGTGAGTAGACCCCCCCATTGAGGCCATGTTCGCTTTCGTGACTCAAGCACCTGCTCCGGGGTGGCGTGAAACAAGGAAAGTGAGGCGAGTTCTAACTGAGTCATCTCTGGAGTTGAAGGAGCAAGACCTGATAGCAAGGCACAATGATCCCATACCGATTGCGCGCATGAACCTTTATCGCCGGAGACCGAGCGAGATGTCAAATCCCCAGGCTTGACATTTCGTTCCCATGATAGCCCGGCCCAGCCCCTCGAGCATGACCACTAGCACCTGTGCAGCGCTTCTCGTGGATGTATTCTTAGGAGTTAGTAACCGTTTCGACACGCGGGTTCGGCCACCGCAATGCCTCTGTTTGTTATTATCATGAATTACCATTTCTTACTCGTTTCAAGTGGAATCACGATCCAGCTCTTCCATTCGTGGACATTGTCCAGTGACAGCATCGATTGCAATCCATTGGGTTCGTGCTGCTCACTTTAGGTTTGGAGGGTAATACCGTAACTCGATAGGATGTGAGTGGAAAATCATGATTGCGAGCGAAGATGTTATGGATACAAGACGCAATTGAATTGTATGGTTTCATCTCAACGACACGAATGGTGGCTCATCTGTGAATGGGAAAATTAGACTGGGTTGACATAATGCTTTGAAGCTCAGAATGGCGACGCACTGTTGAATACTGAGTAGAGACACTAGGCTTGAATAGTTATAAACCATCCGAGTCTCACCCGTCAGCACCAACAAAATCTAAGGATTTTGTCACTACATGTTCGCAAAGCCGATAGTGGACACACTTCTCATTGAAAACCCATTCTACGGCCGCAGTTTCTCCTTCTCCGTACCACTTGAAAGCGGGTAGACGTCTTTGCCTTGCAAAAGTCACCCCTCCTGTTCTTGCCACTACCCCCAGGAGATACGAGGGTATATTCCATGCTTCCATTTTCTTGATCCCGTTCTTTCTAGCTATTTCCTGGATTCTCTTGATGAGCGCTGGAAAATCTACTTCAGTTGCACTGAGTCTTGTAATGACGAGCACCGGGGGGAGTGGCTTCGTGTCAACTGTCCATGTAGCGTAGGTCGGCTGGTCTGAGTAACCTCCCTGTTTTTCTATTCCCCACACATCCATGGACACGATACTTTCAAGGGCAAACATAGAGCGGAAGATATGAAAGGACCCAACCCCCTCGTCAGGGAGGTACGTCACAAACGCCGTCGGTCTCCTGATGTGGTAGTCTGGGCTTGACTCGGGCAAATTCTCCATCGTGCATCGGATAAGCTGGATGTCTTTTACCCAAAAAGCATTCAGGTCTTCATGCTTGAGTGCCGTCCATTTATTGTTTGAGTCATCTTGCTCGACTTCTGCTTGCTCAGAGATCTCCCAGACGGTCGAGATGGGTTGCCTTGTCTCCCATCCACCTGATCTCTCGGTCCCAGGGCCGGTCTCCCTGTAGAAGCTGTCCCCTACGGCGCTGTATAGGATAGAAAACAATCCGTTTCCAGCTTCTTCAACCTCGGGAGGCGGAGGCCCCCACTCTGCTGGGAAATTGGATGGGTTGAATTCGGATGTTCGTCTTGAGGCGATGACCCAGTGCAGCAGACGCAACATATGGGATGCGTACCCCCTCCCTCGTTTGTGGGGTGGCGTAAACACACAGGCCACACCATAGCAAGTGGCTTCCAACACTTCTCTTGATCCGTTGTACCGAGTGAGTCCTCTTCGTTTGTATCTAGTCGTGTGCAAATTTAGCTTGACTATGTCGGTCAGACAGCCAATGGTACCAACGTCTCACAGGCACTCGCAAAATCAAGGGTGATGGGATTGTCTCTTGGCGCTAGGACCCTGCATTGCATCAACCAAAATAAGGACGAATCGTTGTATAGGTCAGCTTATTCGAGTTGTTCACCAGGTGATCATCTTGGAGTTGGTGGCGTGTACCATGGCATCCATCTGGTTATCACGCTGCAGGTATTGTTCCTCGGTAAGCACGCCTCCCCACTCGGGCCAAGTCCTTCTGCGGGACTCTAACACTTGTGCCGGTGTCGCACGAAAAAGAGTTAGTGAAGCGAGAACCATTGATGATGAATCGGCACATCGCGACATTCATCATAAATACCTGCCATAAACAAAGTTGCCGAACCTCACACAGTCATGTGCGACCTCAGGCTCTGCAGGTCCTATCGAAAGCTTCCCAATGAATAGTACGCCTGCTGACCCTGATGTAGCATTCGAGTACCCCCATAGCCTTTTTGCGCGACTGCGTTGGGTCTAGGATTCCTTCGCTACTCTCAACGTGCCCTTTGACCCCCAGTCTAGGAGTCAGACAGGTCTACATAAGACTAGACTCTTTAAGTGATCTTCCGTTCTGCAGAGTCCGGCTGAATAGTACAGGCAAGCGCTGTCACAACCGCAAGCGCCCAGGTAACATTCCCAAGTCCAGGGAGTCGAACATCGCGGAGTTGCCACGGTCTCTAAAGAAGAGACAAGGAGTTGCTGGACAACCAGATAACACCCCATGATGGTTTCCTACGCTTTGCGATTACCATAAATAAAATGAAACTGGCAGCGTCAACCTCATCCTTTATTGTACTCAGGTCGCGGTGTGGGTCCCTGTAGGTCCATGGGTGAGGTGATTCCTCTCCTTTCAACCCCTTGTTTTCTTGTCTGCCATTCGCGTCACCGTTCGCGTGGTGATGGTGTGAATTGGTTCCGGCGCCTAGCAGGACGGTTACCCGAGTCTCCATCTTCAGGTGCTCTGGAGACGAGGTAGTTCATAAAAGGGACGAGTGTTGCCACTAGAGAACTATCTCCCCCGAAATCTCCGCTGTCTCGCAGCAGCACCTCTAGAAATCCAATGAATCATGGCAGTCCTGTGAGTGGTTCCTCAGCCATTGGCATGGTTTCAGTGTTCTCACAATGTTCTCCCTTTGCGTTCCTTAGAGAGAATCAGGACTCGGATCCATGTCTATGGATATCGACGACGCAGCTTCTAGTCATCCACACCGCTATGACTCCAGCGAGATGAACTCCGTTGGCTCTTCTGCAGGACGGATGCCACTCGATTCTCATCTCCAGGATCATGAGCTCGCCGGTTTTGTCCAAACGTCGACCCATATCCCCCCTAGCCACAGACCACCTGACTGCGAAGATTTCCCTGGCACCGATTGTTCTTTCCGGCCCGGGGTGTTGCCATCTTCGTCCTCTGGTATGACACGCCTTGGGGAGATGGGGGACATTTATAGAAACGTCGGGCCTGCGAGGCAGCACGAGGATATCCCTTCCGGCTCGATGCCACCCATACGGGGTACAGAGGTTGCACCACGTAAACGAAAACATCTTCAAGACCTACCGCACACGGACATCACGAATCATAATGACATTCCTTACGATGACGCATTCGCAGACGATGTAAATTCACGCCCACGAAGGAGGACGCGTCCGCGCTTGTGGAGACAACAGAACGGGCAATTTTCTCCACTCCTTATTATGTCGCCCAGTCGAGACCGAGACTCCCCTGTAGAGGAGGAGATGATCTCAATGTTCCACTACCCCCCAAACATGTCCGACCCGTCCAATTCCATCCACCGCCATTTCGATCCCCAGAATCCCCCAGAATACGGCCCACGAATACTACCGAACAGCTCTTCGCCCCAAGTCGTCGACCTCGACGACTCCAAGGAACGTTCACGCTCCGGTTCCGCTAGTTCGTTTGCACAAGTCGCGCTCGCATCCACAGGAACCCGCACACACGGTCGTCTTTCGACGCTCTCGGACATGTCGCTGCCCCCTCAACCCTTCGAGGACACCGAGCAGCCGTCCTTGAGCAGCATCAAGGTCCATGAGCGAGGCCTCGACGCACCGCCTTCCTTCGTCTCGACCAGCGGCAGTCGGATGGGCGGTCTGCGGGCATCCCGCGAGCCAGCGGGCTCGCCGACGGGTACCCTCGGGCACCCCATCCATCCACCCGTCCCCGAGCATGAGGCCCAGGGGGTCTCGCCGCGGTCCGCCTCGCTCGCGCCCGAGCCGATCAGATTCTTCGATAAGCCCTTGTGCGAGTCGCCGGATTCGATCAGCCCCGACGAGGACGGGGTCACGCGTTTCGAGCTGCCCGCGACGGGGGCGACTCGCGATGCTCGTGTCGACTTGGTTGGCCAGGATCAATCCGATTGTCGCACGACAGGCAACAGTGACGGCCGATGAAAATGTCCGGGCCATGCGGCCTATTCATTGGATTTCCACAGTACCTAGATCGTTTCCTGCATTGTAGGACGCTATTCGCGATAGTCATCTCATGGACGTGTATTATTTATTGTTCTGTATCGTAGTAGTGGACGATTACGATTATCAATAGCTCACTAATACTTAACCCCTGTATTATTTGTCTCTCCTGTAGCTACACCACGGACTCTTGTATATATCACACCGCTTAGTCGATAGATCATGGACTATCCACTTCGAAACCTCTCAATAACACCATGAGATGAATGGACGATGGACAATCGTTGGCTGGTAACTTATGGCTAGCTCGCTTTCGTGGTTATTATCATGCAAGCCCTGAGACGTGCAGGTACAAATGAAAATGAACGAGACAGCAAGTGCATAACCATTGCTGTATTCCACCTATCGTCAGAAGCCCATGTCGTCTTCATCCCCGCCGTCGCCCCACCCGCTTGCAACGATCTCCTCTTCCTGGCGGCGCGTCGATGGAAATTCTGCTGGGATTGGTGAAGGGGGGCGTGCATCTTCTGATCCGTTCTCCTTTACGATCGGTCGAGAAGACAAAGCAGGTGTTTGGGAGCTTGGGAATGACTGTTGACTTGTGTGCCAAGATATTTGTACCACACCTATAGATGGGATGTCACCGCCCTTGGCGAGTGCCTAGAAAACTCGTCAGTGTCCGAACGCGATACAGTTCGAAGAGTACGAACTTGCTCGGCAGTTGCCCTTGTCCGGAAGCCAACAAGCACTTCATCGTCTCCAACGGGTTCTACAGAATCGACTTGACCTGAGGTCTAGAAAGCAAATACATAAATATATCGTCGTCTAGGCGGACAAAACTGTTCGTACCTCATACCATTCCCGCAAGGCTGGAACAGCTTCCTCCCGTACCCCCTTGACAAGTAATTTTTTGGGTCTATTGTCAAGTTTCATGCTGCCACGGGGGGTACCCCTCCCAGCACCTCGAAAGAATGTACCCCGCGATCCGCGGCCCCGTCCTCTGTAAGGACGATACGATCCGCCGCCGTGAGTATGATCTCCACCTTCGGTAATGCCCAAACTTGCAGCCTTGTAACGTTTTAGTACATGTTACATAAAGTGAATGTATATACGCACCTCTTCTTTAAGTTTCGCAAGCTTAGCCTGCAGCTCTGCAGTAGACTCACTGCCCGTGACGGCATGGAGATCCAGTTCTTTGTCAAGCCTTTCTCTTTCCTTGCTGTGCTCTGTAGAGTTTGCGGGTCGTTGTATTGTAGATGTAGAAAAATCCCCAGATGTTGAAGTTGAAGAAGGCTTCATCTCCTCGCCGAGCTTTCTTAGGCGAGCCATGATGGTTTTCTTTTCTTCTGCTGAAGCCGTTGCTAACGACGCCATGAGCGATTTTTGTTCCGCTATTTGTTCCTCAAGAAGCTTTTGCTTCGCAGCGAGTTCGACCGCAGTACTAGAAGCTACAGCTGGTTTGCGAGTAGTTGTGGTGGTCAAAGCTCCTGCTGGGGGAGTAGTGGGCGTCGCACTCCGGGCAGCGATATTTGCGACCAACGGTGCAGATGCAGCCAACATGCGCGCACCCTTTTGGCCATGCCCTTCCATCGGTCTATGCCAGAACACCTTGACAAATCGATTGCCAAAAACGGCGTCCTCCGCCTTCCATGCAGCGTGCGCTTCGCTATGATCCGCAAAACTGACCAACGCTTTTGCGGTACGTGCATCAATGGCGACGTTCGTGACTGTGCCGAAGCGCTTGAACCAACTGTTCACGGCCTCGAGAGAAAGCTTGTCCTCCGGTATCTTCTCTACGACAAGTGTTTTGTCGTTCCGACGCTCCGGACGGAATGCTTGTGCATCACCAGAGAATGTTCCTCTGCCTCCACCTCTAAACCCACCCCTAGCACCTCCGGGTCCGGCACGAAGAACATTCTGTGAAGGACCGGCCGTATCAACGTCCATTGGCTGTAGTTGCTGAGGTAATGGTGCACCCTGCATCCATGCTGTGCCATCCTGCGGCGGTTGTGAACCTGTCGGACCCTCGGGAGTCTGGGGCGTCAAATCTTGAATGACGGGGAGTTCTCCAGAAGTATGGGCTGCTGGTGAAGTCTCCTCCTGGGCACGGGAAAGAATGGGGGGACGAGGCGGAAGGGCTCTTCCATTGATGCCCATCATGTTCCCGGTGGGTCGCATATCCATACGTGCCTCGTGAGGATCGTAAGCAGCGCCAGGTGGGACCATACTAAATGGCATCCCGCCACTGGCAAACATGGGCAAAAAGGGCATCTGGGCACCTGTGGCTCCCATTGCAAATAGTTGCGAAGGAACAAAGGCGTCATCACCGTGGCTGTATTTGCATAGTGCACCTCTAGCGCAGTAACCATTGTCTGAATGGCGGTGTTGGGTGGAATGGGACTGGGAAAAATAAAGATACGCACTGTGGTAGTCCCGACATATGCCTCTCCGCTGATCTGGTGGCTGATAAGTCTGAATCCGCTGACCATTCACGGCTGGGACTGTTCCATTCGCCGGTCCTTGCCGGTCGGTTCTTGGTCCCCATTGACCAGTCGAACGAATGTCGCGTGCGGTCGAATAGCGGGAGAACTGACCGTCGACGGTTAACCGAGGACCTTTGGCAGGGTGGTGTGCATCACGGTCGTCGTCGGTATGCGTGCGTTTTTGGCCGCGTTCAGGGGAAGAGGTGGTGTGAGACAGTAAACCATCCAGCGGTATTGGGATCCCGGCGTCAGCAAGTTGAGGATTGGACGATGAAGACTGTGATGGAGGGGGAGAGGTGGTATAGGGAAGATATGATTTTGTTCTTAGGACGGTGAATAATGTATCTATAAATGGAGGACCCTCTGAGGTGAAATGGTGAGTGGCGGAGAGGAAGATGTCAAAAAACGAGTGTACCTTTCTCGAGAAACTCTTCGAGCTGAGTCGTGAGTTCCCTACGCATCTCTAGCTCTGGTAGGTTGTGCTTGAGGAGGGCAAGGATATATTCAGCGAGCGCGGCGGGTTCTGCGTCGCATCTGTGGGGTGGTCAGCGGTGAAACGGGGACGGGGGAGAGACAGACATTGGACCGAGAGTGCGGACGAGCCAAGACTTGAGGTGTTGTGCGGTGGACGGGTCGTAGAGCATCGCTGAAATCGACCGCGAATGTCGTCCAAAACACTAGCTAGACCCCCACATGACTAAGCAACCAGATCCCCTTATATCGACACCAGATTACCCCTACATTCAGTATGCTACTTGGTCACGACAAAGTTCCACTCGCTCGGAATCTCGCCCGTCTGGATCCCCACAAGCTCTTTCCAAAGGGGCCGAGAGACAGGTCCCATCCCATCCTCGCCCGTAGGAATGACGACATCACTGCCCAAGTATCCAATCTTCTCCACCGGACTCACCACAGCTGCCGTGCCCGCGCCAAAAAGCTCAACGAGGCGTCCAGCCTTGGATGCAGCAATGATCTCCCCCATGTTCACCGGTCGTTCAGAGACCTTGAGTTGACTGCTGAGTCCCTGGAGCTGCTTGCCCCCGGAGGCGTGTCTCCGCGCGAGGCCAAGGATCGAGTCACGAGTCACACCAGGAAGGATCATACCGTCGAGAGGAGGCGTGACGAGTTCAATCACTGCAGAGTGGAATGTTGATGCGACACCCACGGACGCAAAGGCACGACCACTTACCGCCATCCTCCCCCCTGAAGACGACGAACAAATTCATAGTGCCAACCTCCGTTAACCAGTGCTCGGGTCCGTGAAGCCAGAGATTCTGAACATAACCTGCTTTTGCGGCAGTTTTCTGAGCCACGACGCCAGGAGCGTAGTTGGCTGCCAGCTTGTAAGCACCAGTGCCTAACTACGATCAGCCACGGGATCTCAGCCAAGTCAGCTGGTACAGACCTCCGGGAGCAGCACGGATATATTCTGTGTCCGTCGTGCCATACAAGGCCACGGGTTTGAAACCTTGTGGGTAATAAGGGCCTGCGGGACTGCAGATGACGAAAAGCAGTGCTTCTGTTGGTGGTTGAACTCCGAGAGTACCGTTGATACCGACTTGAAGTGGCATCCATTAGTAAATAAACGACCGGTCAATCCGCGGATGACTAACTCAAAGTAGGGCGGATGTATAGACTGTGACCTGGTTCCTTGGGTATCCAGTCGCGATCCAATGAAATGAGTTGCCTAATACATTCTAGAAGGGCATCGCCATCAAAGGCCTATGCAATTTCATCAAAACCAAGAGACCGGTGCCCGGAGATCGACTAACCGGTAGTGCTAAACGTTGCGCGCTGCTGTTCATCCGTTTCATATTCATGTCAGGTCGGAACATGGTCACAGTACCATCCGCATGCCTGTAAGCCTTCATGCCCTCGAAGAGCGACTGCGCATAATGGAGAACAGTTGCAGCAGGACTAAGGTTAATGGTAGAGACTATGACACGTCAACAAGGTCGATAAGCGCGTAGGTCGCTGAGGTAGCTCACATGGTTCGATGGAAGGTGCCCCCCAGCCGGTCTTCTCAGCCCACGGAATTTTCAACATGTGATCCGACTGCAGAAACACTGAATGGGCCGCAAACGGCAAGTGGATGAATCATATGACGTACAAAGTTCCGACCGAAAAGCAATTTTGATGACGGAGGCAACTGGCGTGGACTGGCCGTGCGCAGCACAGTGAGCTTGGAGGGCTGCGGAAAGTGTGCACGAGTTCGACGGATAAACGAGATCGGAGAGACATACCTCGATATCGGGATGAACGGTTGCAGAAAAGGACCGCCATGCAGGAACAGTCTTGGGTCGAGCAGGAATTGTTAACCGCACGGAAGCGGAACGGAGCTGGGAGAAGGACATGGGTGGGAGGACGATCGTAGAATTAACTGCGTTGGTTTTATACGGTCTTGTGAGTCACACCGGGAGGAATACACGCGTTGCTCACCGTGTCTGGGTGGGTCTGATAAAAATCTGCTTTTGAATTGCCGCACCGCGTCGTGCTCGGTTATTTATCATGGCGGGCCACTCAACGCGCTCAGCGGCGTCGACCGTCTCACGACAGCAGCAGCCCGCAAGCCTCGCCAAGCGTCTCCTCCTCCCCCACCTTCCACCCAGCTCAGACTTGCCCCCGCTGTTCCTCTCCCAGGCCTGTCCACGTGAACTCCACGACGAGGCATATGACCTTATAGCCCTCGCTCTCCGCGCCTTTGTAAACACATGGTGGGCCAAGCTCACGAGATACGACAAAGAGTTCCTGCCCCAGATCACGAGCATCGTGATCCACGTCATTCGTTCCCTCGAGCGCCGTCTTCTGGATGCAGACCTGTCGCTCCTCGTCTTCAGCGACATACCCGCCCTCGTCACCCAGCACTACAGAGACTACCGCCAGGCCGCATCCAAGGCCTCGACATCATATGCCACCGGTGGCGCGCTGTCGCTCCCTCAGCTCTTTCATCAGCTGCAACCCCACATGGCAATCTCCTCTGACGGCTCTTTGGACGAAGAGTACTTTCGACAAGCCATCGACCACATCTTGGAAGAGTGCCTTCCCGCCGAGGATTACGCGCCAGAGGCCGAGAGGTTTATCGTCAGAGAAATTATACTCAAGGTCGTCGTCAAGGACGTTATCCCTCGCATAACCCAGCCCTGGTTCCTCCAGAAGTTGGCGTTGGACATGCTTGGTCCTCGTCCGGACGTATCGCCAGAGCAGGTGTGCCATTCTATACCCTCATCGACGCTGCGCCTAACCTCGTCTTAGCCATCTGTCTCGTCGGTGTCTGCACGCGGGTACTCTAGCTTATCGAAATCCAGCATCATCGTGCTCTTGCTTTCGACCATCCAGACGTTGTCTGGAACGTGCATTATGCTCATACACGCGTACAAGCAAGTTATTCATATCATTCCCATCGTAAACCAAACCAGTTGTTCGCCAAGTCGTGAATCAGCTCGAGTAGTGAGTACAAGGGATGAACCCGTCTTCGACACACCGTCCGCGTCCCCCCCGTTGTCAATCAGATCGTCGCACGCGAGCACACCCGAGGGCAAACATGTCTTCATTGCACCCGATCTCACTCGCGGTCTATTGGGAATGATTTCGGAAGTACTCCACGTGCAGGACCGGCTTGCTGCCACTACTCTGGTCCAGCTCGTTTCTATGTTTTGCTGCTCTTTCCAGACGTTCATGAACAAGTGCGTTGGCTCGACCTGACATGTATCGTGTCTCACGTCGCGCACGTAGGTTGCTGTGCTACTTTCTGTACAGCCACGTGCTGTCCACGTCGACCATGCTCTCTGCCGTCCGTATCTCGAAGCGGACGCTGTTTCCGAACGGATACCCTGGCCCCCCGCCGGTCGACCCGACGCCAGAAGAGCAGGTCGCTATCCGCGACGAGCTGGTGAAGAGAGTCACTGAGCGGGTACCGGGGCTGGCGCGTTCTGTTCTGCTTGGCGATCCCGCCGTGAGCACGCTGGACGGGGTCGTGGATGCGCTGAGCGACGAGGCGTGCAACCGCCATCTCGCGGTGTTTCTGGTGGACGCGATCTTGTTGACGGTGTTCCCTGAGATGGGGTCATAGTTTGTACATGTTTGTTGGATGACGCATCATGGAATGATCAAGTCGGACTCTCCTAAGCGCGTTGAGCTGCCACCACCAGAATGCCTCATCTCCCGCCGAACCTGCCAGTGTTGCACTCGTTCCCGTCCCCGCAGGACATCCCGAGAGCCCTCGCCGCCTTCATCACCAAAGCACAGAAGGAATCCATCGAGAAAAAGGGCAGATTCACCATCGCCCTCTCCGGTGGCTCCCTCCCAAAACAGCTCAAGGCCCTTATCGGTGACCCCGCCGTCAAGTGGGACAAATGGTACGAGGGAAACCCGACCACCATTCGCCCATTCTCATCACACATAGGCAAGTCTTTTACGCCGACGAGCGCGTCGTCCCACTCGATGACTCCGATTCGAACCACAATGCTTGCGTGAACGAACTCTTCACCCATGTTCCCATTCCCCCCACCAACATCCATGTGATCGACGTCACTCTGCTTGATGATCTCGAAGAGCTGGCGGATGCCTACGAGAAGGAGCTCATTCACGAGTTCGCCCAAAAGGACTCGGCTCGTTTTCCCGTGTTCGACCTCATCCTCCTTGGCGTCGGCGAGGACGGCCACACCTGCTCGCTTTTCCCAGGCCACGAGCTTCTCGTCGAAAACGACAGATGGGTGGCTTATCTCGAAGATTCTCCCAAGCCACCCCCAAAGCGCATCACCCTTACCTTTCCCGTCCTTAATCACGCTTCCCGCATCGCTTTCGTCGCCGCCGGTACCGGCAAGGCGGATGTACTGCCCGCCGTTCTCGACAATACAGAGGAATACTATCTTCCTGCATCTCGCGTCAAACCCGCTCACCCCGGTCAGGTTTATTGGTTCGTTGACGACGCTGCTTCGGCCAAGGTGAAGTTCCCAAAGGCAGCTTTCAAGTTATGAGAGGTCTGGCGAGGGGTCAAGCGCACGTACTCTTGTACTCGTACCATGCATCATCCGTTATCTGCTTTTTATGTCGTATTATCGTCGCTGTACCTCCAGATCAAATTCCTCATCTTCAGCACGACCAGCAACATAAGATACCTCACGGACGAGACAGTAAATTAAACACTCAACAGGATCACAAACGGGTAACAGGCGGCGGCACTCGCCGCTCACAAGACACAGAAATAACAAACATCCATTAACGTGCAAATTAGTGCAGATTAACAATTGCACCCGTAGTTCTGTGTGCTCTCCCGATCGATCTGGATAGGGTCCGGATAGTCCACATACCTGTCCAACGCTTAGTCAGTCCCCCAACACAACAGGTAGTACTCACATCTGCTCCTCTGCTTCTTGTTGCAACGCATTCTTCGACACCGTTTGGAAAGCCTGTTCAACGTTGATAGCCTCCTTGGCGGATGTCTCGAAGTAAGGGATGTTTCCCTTGGATTGACACCACGTCATCGCCCGCTTCTGCGTGACCTACAATATCGTGTGGATGGCGTCCATACTCAACCAAAGACTCTCGTACCTGTCGTTTGCTTTCCTCCACGTCGATCTTGTTACCGAGGACGACAAAGGGGAAGTTCTCTGGATCGTGTGGACTCGCTTGGATGAGAAACTCGTCCCGCCAGCTGTCCAGCGTCTCGAAAGACTTTGCACTGTTGACGTCGTATACGAGCACGCAACAGTCTGCTCCTCTGTAGTAAGCCACACCGAGAGATTGGAAGCGCTCTTGCCCTGCCGTATCCCAGAGCTGTCGAGTTAGTCAGCGCAAGCGGAGACGGCTCGGACCATGAAAACATGCCTGCATCGTCACCAAACGGTCGTCGACCATGACTTCCTTGGTGAGGCTAGACGGCGTTCAGTGAGCTGGACGTCACGGACATGCGTACACCCACAAGTCGGCTCCAATGGTGGCTTTGTACTGGTTGCTAAACCGCTTGTTCACATATTGGTTCATGAGAGAGGTCTTGCCGACACTAAATATGCGCCGTCGACCGCGGTGAGCTACCGACGGAAACGTCCGCTGCGCCACTTACCCACTGTCCCCAAGGATGATAACCTACAGCGCGCGTGAGTTACTGCACAGGAACATGACGGAAATAAGGGTGACCTTTAACAATACGCGGCCCATTGTAATGTATGTAAGAGCGAGTCGAAGGAACAGCGAGGAAGTGGGGTCGTCGTCGTCGTTGTCGTCGTCGTCTGTGGTCTCGCGCCCTCGACGGAACTACACTCGGTGGAGCGCCGGCAGCGAAGCCACATTTGGGGACCATTGAAGCGCCGCTTGAATTCGGAAGGCAGCTATGACTCCATCGCGAGGGATATGAGTCGGGCATGAAGCTCCTCCACGTCGGGTCTGGTTGGCGACTAGGTCATCGATTCAGCATCCTGAGAGGCATGGCGACCCGCATCGCACCCAAGATCAAGGACAAAATAGAGCTGTCCGACGCCGAGGACAACCTCTGCAACTTGCTCGACGAGTTCACGCAACACCTCAAGCACCAGGATGGCATCGTCACCGCATGCAGAATCAACGGTGGCTGGGTCCGCGACAAGGTCAATCTATGATTGCTTCCCGACGTGGACGTTTCTCATGTCGTGAACAGTTACTGGACTATGAGTGCAATGATGTGGACATTTGTCTCGAAAACATGATGGGTGTGCCCTTTGCTGAGCGTTTCGTCGCGTTCTTGTCAGACAAGAAGCATGCGCCCGTGCACAAGGTTACCAAGATAGAGAGTAACCCTGATCAGTCAAAACATTTGGAGACCGCAAGGACGACGCTGTTTGGCATCGACCTGGATTTCGTGAACTTGAGGGATGAAGAGTACTCAGAACACAGTCGGATTCCAACAGAAGTCGTGTGTCTTTGCTTCATCGGCACGCTGTTTCCATCCAGTTGATCAAGGTCTTCGTAGAAATTCGGAACTCCATTGCAGGATGCCTTGCGAAGGGACATGACGATCAATGCACTTTTCTACAATGTCCATACGCGGACGGTCGAGGACCATACTGAAAAGGCAAGAGTTCATTAATATACCATCAATCGTGCAATGGGCTGAGAGCTTCAGATTACTCTCAGGGATTAGACGATCTGCGCAAAGGTATCATCCGGACACCTTTAACTCCGCTGCAGACATTTCGCGACGACCCTTTGCGAGTGATCCGATGTGTCAGGTTTGCCAGTCGCTTTGGGTTTGAGATGACTCTCGAACTTCAGGATGCCGCTCGAGATCCGAGCATCCAGGTAACCAATGAGGTTTCTTGCCTTGTAATTCTAATTGAAGTGTGTCCTTCAAGGAAGCACTCTCTTTGAAGATTAGTCGCGAGCGTGTTGGCGAGGAACTCGACAAAATGCTGAAAGGTTTGTTTGCCCCACATCTCACTCGGCCATCAAAGCTCATGATGACAAGCCGCCCAACCACTACATGCCATACAGCTCATCCACGAGCTGTCGTTATATGACACCATCTTTCGTGTGCCCACCGCAATCATCGACACCGCCTCTGCCCCTGTCGCTCCTCCAGAATATTCTCTCATCGCGTGTACCATCCTCCACAACCTTCTTTTCCTCCAATCGTCATCTGGTCCACGCAGGTTTACGACACGCCTCCATCCGACGCTACTTGCTCGCGCATTAAACGACCAAGGAACGAGGGCACGGTTATTCCTCAGCGCCAGTCTTTATTCTTTCGCTGGTATTACGTACAAGGACCACAAGCAAAAGGTGCACCCTCTCGTAGAGGCCGTGATTCGAGAAGGCTTGAAACTCGGGAACAAAAACTATTACCTTGATGGCATCCCAGCGCTTTTCGATGCTGCCACGCTGCTCAAGGGTGCTTCTCTAGAGGACACCCGGTTCACGACACCCTCGGAGCGTGTCGCCATTGGTACATAGGAAAATTGTCGTCATGACCTTGCTGTGATAGATGACCGACTCTTCACAGGACAATTACTGCGACATAGCAAGGTGCACAGACCGACGTCCGGTTCACATTGGTCGTCGTCTCTCTTATTCTCCTTGGTGTGCGAGCTGGTTCCACTAGGTGGTACGACGAGCAGATCTTGACGACCCTCGTTCCCAAAACCTGACCCGTGTTCCGTAGGGGAGGAAGCTGAGGAATGCATACGACATTACAATGCCTTCACCAATCGGATCGAAGAACTCGGCTTGGACAAGTCAGTGGACGCCAAGCCTCTGCTCAATGTAAGGTGATATTCTCTCGCTCACCACCTTTACTTACGTATTCGGTAGGGGAGAGAGGTCATTTCTGTGCTTGGTGGTAATCCCGGACCCTGGACAGCTGTCATGCTCACCAAGGTCGTCGAATGGCAACTAGAAAATCCTGAAGGTAACAAGGACGCCTGTGTAGCTTGGCTCAAGGAGGAACAGGGTTCGGGCAGATTGAATATCGAAGATCTAGCCAAATCCACTTGTGGAGCAAAGCGCTTTCATGCAGACAGTAAAGAATGTTCCAAGAGATCGAAGCGGTCCTCTTAGTAGTCTACTCATCGCGTCTCAGTATCGTGGTTGTGTATCATGAACATGTCTCAAGTTGTCTCGGTGCGTGCATACGTAGCGATAGGGGTATTAGATTATACTAGGTACTTAGAGTTGAATTCGTCCGAGGTAATCAGGTATGTGAGGTTAAGAAATGCGCGATGAAAAATCGTGAAGCTGCTGTACATGTTTTTCAAGTCATAAAGAGCGTAGATTGCAAGTCAGCAGTGTCAATGTCGTGAGTCCGCTACACAGGTGTCATTGAACCGATCTACCAGTTTTCCATGGGGAAAATCTGCGTAAGAGGCGATATGGGTTGTCCAAATAGCTGGTCCAAGGTGCCAAGCAGCGCTGCGTGCTCTGCAGATGTGGATAGTTCAAACGGGTTGGTGAACACGGGAGAACCCAGAGGGACCAGCTCGGCATCCAGTGACGAGTAAGGCGCGATGTCAAAGTCGGTGAGTGGAACGGGGGCGCCCAGGGCAAGGGCGTCAGCAGTATAGGAACCAAGCATGCAGGAGTCGACAAATGAGGTCGCTTCAGGCTTGACGCCGGCGAAGACGGTGTCTATGCCCGGCTCCAAGTGCGAAGGAAAGAGAACGGAGAGGTTGTCATCTTCAATCCTTTTCGCGATCTATGGTATGATGTGAGCATGAGCAACGCGGAAACTTCGCATGACGACGTACCGAACCGCAACTATCCAGAGAGAGATGGGGAATATCGTTGGTGGGGACGAATTCTTCCACGATGTCGCGTGGATACACTAGCTCTGGAGTGCGAACCAACAGTCCCGGAGTTTGTGCAGGCTCGGACCTCTCCTCGATCGCCGGGAGGACGGGAAGGGAAAGCGGATATTGGAAGAGAGGTGTGGAGATCGAAGGCGAGGGTAAAAGTGTCTTCTGCTTCTTAGAACTTGGTTGTGAGGGAGGGGATTCCCCGCGTGGCACTGCAGGTCTCTTGAGTCTATTCGGGGCCGCGTTTGACGACTCAGAAGGCGTTTCCTCGACAGCGGGCACAAGAGGACCGTGGTCGGGCTCGACCTTCTTGTGCGCCTTACCGAGGTGCTTGTCCAAGTCACAGCTAGCGATGCCGCCCAACAACAAGTCGACGACCTTGTTACACTTTTCGTTCTCGACCTCGGCGCTGCGCTGGGAACGACGCTGAGTGACCTTGTGCTTCTTCTGCGAACCTGGAGAGTATCGGTATTCGGGGTAAAGCTGAGCGTGGCGCGCTTTGGCTTCTTCGGCCATGGACCGGAAGGGAGCACGCTCGGCTTCTGATAGCTCGTTCCAGTATCGGCCAGCAATGCGAGAAACATTGCGGTTGTCTCTTTCGATGCTCTTCAAGTTATCCTTATTCCAGAGCCAAGAACGGAAAACCATGAAGGCATTAGGTGGACGGGGTATGTGGCCCTCCTTGCGGTTGCGGGTGTGGGAAGAACCGGGAGTGAACGGGAGATGGGTGACAATAGAGGGAGGAGAATCTGACGAGGTGGTAGTACAGGATGATGGTGATGGCGGTAGGGGATGTACAGGAGAAGGGGTGATCGTGATCTCGACATCAGAGCCACTGTGCAAGAGGTGTAGTGAGGCGGCGCCTTGCCAGTCGTAATCTGCGACTACGTCCAAAAGAGGAAAGTGTTCAGGAATGCACTCGTAGGGATCAACAAGACATCACCTACCCTCCACTGGCGACTTGCGTGACAGTCTGCGCGACTTGCGAGTGTGATGGAGAGGAGGCATCATAGATGATAAGATGAGAAAGAATATCAAAGACGATGAGGAGGGGTGTTGTGAATTTGGACAACTACGAGTTCCCGTATGGAGCCTGCAGTACTGTGAAGCGAACCCCTTTTTGAACGGAAGCCCCGAAATCGACCTGCTCTGCCAGAGGGCCTCCAGCTCTTCACATCGTCACCTCGAGGCAGCCTCGAGGTTTCAACGAGGTGGTCGTCGCCCATATCGGTTTCTGGATCTGCATCGAGGCACGGAGACTTTGCTAAAAAAGGCATGTTTTCACCTCAGGGCCTTACCCTTGATTTCTGTCACACCGCACCCATGCCCTCCTTAATGACGCACCTGTGAGGTAATGTCCAGCTAGCTCAGCTTCATCACTAGCAACCAGAGACAAAGGATAACAATATTCCTCATTTGCCGACGACATGGGGACTACCGGTTAGCTACCCTCGTTAGGCACTCACTATCCACTATTTGACCCGCTCGGAGGTGTTGAGTCATCTTGCTGCCACATTTCCTTCGCCTTCCGTCTCTTCGATCCAGCAATCATTTCTCTGCATACACGGCATCAGTCGCAAACCATAGCTGCCAAAGTCTGTAAAGTTTCACCTCTTTTTGATTGCATCGTTCCGGCCAATCTTGCGTGCAGCGTTGACAGTTTCTGCACGCTTGATCTTGCCCATCTGCTTTTTTTTCAATTTGGATGGCTTTGGAAGTTTGAGAATCCAATCTGGTACAGTCGAGCCTGATTGAAGCAGAACATTGGCAATCCTCGGAGTGAAGGACTATTAGGTTATATCTTGCATAGAGTGACTCCGAGGTGACGTACGATTTTAAATATGGCGCATCTTCATCCGTAAAATATGTTACTGCCTTACCATCATGACCAGCCCGTCCAGTACGGCCTGGAAAGTATCAGCCAATCCCCGAGGAAGGAAAATTGCTGGCTACGTACCAATTCGATGTATGTAACTCTGAACACTTGTCGGAAGGTCATAGTTAATTACCTCTCTCACACCTCTGAAGTCCATCCCTCGCGCCATTACCTCCGTGCTCACCATGACCCAGCTTTCGCCGCGGCGCATACGACTTACAGCATCATCTCGCTCCTTCTTGGTCATGCCAGCATGCAAACAATCAACGTTTGGTATCCCATTGAGTGTCAGCTCTTCCGCCAATGAGGTAGCCCGGGACTGAGTGGACGTAAAGATAAGCAGTGGCGGGTTGTAAGGCTGAGCGAAGTACGTCAGGAGACTTGGGAGCTTCGAAGCATCATCAGCAACATAAGTGAGGGACTGGTTAATAAGTGGAAGGGGTGTATCCCTAGCGAAAATATCAGAAGCATCGAATCCAATGGCATGTCTTCACTGACTTGAGACCGACGACGATGCGTATTGGATTACGTAGAATTCCCATGGCTAGTTGCTCGACCCCAGCAGGAAGTGTCGCAGAAAACACTGCTTTTTGAATTTTCGGGTGTGTACAAGCACCGATCACTTCTTGAACTTGTGCCAAAAATTCGTCGTCCAGGAGTCGGTCTGCTTCGTCTAGTACGAGATGACGGACACTACACCGCGGTGAAACACAATCCACCAACAAAATAACGTCACGAACTTGTTTAGATCAATATTACCTTCTTGAATCGATGCAACTAGACGCAACGGCGTGCTAATGAGGACGTCTCGAAATTCCTCAACATGTAATAGCACAACACATAGTTGGACTGACTCACCGACTTTATCCCTAACATTCTTGTCTCGAAGGGTGCTCGCTGTAGCATTACTGTACAACACCACTCGCCACTTTCGCCCCACTGCTAGTTTCAAACATTCGTTGTGAATTTGATGTGCTAGTTCCCGGGTTGGAGCAAGTACGACGGCGCGAACACCACTTCCTTCCGTGCCCTTCAGACCTGAGATTGGGACCCTTAGCGACGACATGATCGGAAGCAGATAGGAAAGCGTCTTCCCAGTCCCAGTAGGAGATATGGCAGCAAGATCACGATGCTACCAGGGTTGTGAGGAACGTGGAGGAATGATGGCATGCTGGTCACGAACTTGCCTCTAGTAAAATAGGTATCCCGTGGGCTTGGACACTAGTAGGATACTTGTAATGGTTGTCCTTGAAGTTGGATAGTAGGCAATGAGGTATTTTGTACCGCTCTAGCAAGTCCTTGAAGGCTTCGATCGGTGGTGGAATGTTGGAACCCTTGGCCGTCACGCGAACCCTTTTTCGTGGAGCGTCACCGTCGAGTACGTCGTCAGTCCCATCAGTCCCATCATCATCATCATCGGAATTCTTTATTCCATGCTCAACTTTCCGTCTCTTGCGCTGCCCATCGGTCCTCGGAGGTGCACTCGAACTGCTGGGGTTGGTGTTTCTCGCTTTCCGTTTTGCTGTTCCTCCCTGAGCGTATTTGAAGAAGTCGAGTTCAGGTGGGAGCTTCGAGTCCTGGGTTATCGGTGCGTTCACCAATTTTTCGGGTCTCACTACGGAGTTCTGATCGTAGCAAAAGGCGTAATAAGATGACTACGATCCATCAACCATATCAGCCACCCACCGTGAACAGTTGTACGTCGGATTTGAAACGCTGTTTGTCGAAACGTGCTCCGCCACGAGATAGCAGCTGAAATGCTTCCATGGGCGTTTTTCTGATGCTAGTAACCTTGGTGTGTAGTCCAGTTTGTCTTCTAGCCCGGCAACTTCCGGCCCGGCCCGCGGATGGGCATCTCGTTGTGCAATGGCGGGAGCTGGTACGAAGACCCGAATCATGGCAATGTTTCTAACGTTTGGTCGTCTCCCTAGCTGATTCAAGCCAAACTCGCAATTCGATGTTGATCAATAACGTGAGAGGTGCAATTAACACTAGGACCGTTCTGGAATACCCGCCGTAGCCTACAACGAGACACACTGAGGCGAGCGGACAACGGAACATGACCACGCTCTATAAGGGGGATTACGAGGTACGGGTACAAGGGGCGACTAGTACTGCTCTACGGGATGCGTCCGAGGTATATATGTGACAGCCGTGTGCCAACGAAGTGGCAGAGCATGCCACAATGAAGTTACACGTTCATTGCATTCGATGCATCACAGCTTGTTGATCTCTATTTCCAGAAAAGATATTACCCCGAATCTTTGATTACCTAGGCATTAAAAGTGTATAACAAACTATCAATCAAACGAGGTCCGCATCGTCTTCTACCACGAAACTGCCAAACACGTACTCATCCGGCTCAGAGTCGTCACGCGGCGGTGAGCTCGAAACCATAGGACGTCTACGTGAATGCTCCCTTGCGGTAAGAAAGCCACCCGCCCTAACAGGCCTGTTGGCAAAGATAGGCCCAGTAATGAGTACCGGCAATTGTGTAAAAAGGCTTTGTCGGTAAGCAAGATCTTGGTCATACGACGGCGAGACTTGCGTATCGGGTATATCTTCCAGGAACTGCCTGTCAGACTCGCTCTCCACGTCGTCTTCCGAATGTGAAGATCCTGCACTTTCCTCATCACCTGAATGCGTAGCTTCGGCATCCAACCATGGATTGTACCGTATAGAGATAGGGGGTTTACGCCCAGTCTTCTTCGGCTGTAGCGGGGGTGTGGACGTCCGGGGAATTATTTCCGTATCAGTACGCCTCAGCTTGCGCAATGAAGGAGACTGCATGTCCGGAACCTCCAACCTTTCTGCCTTAACAATCCGCCGCTTACCTGCTGGGCGTATCGCAAATGACCCTTCTGGGACGTCAGGGGTACGGCCAGATGAGGGCCGAGTGGTTCGAGGTGTGGAAGGTCGGCTGTCCTTCATAGGAGATTTCATCAACTGACGAGGTGGGATAGTCTTCACCTCGGCTACTTCAGTCATACTATCACCCAGTTCCACGATGCTTTCATCCGCGGAATGCAACGAGAGGGAAGTGGTTTGCTTCGTCTCTGGGACGGTGGGGGGAGAGCTGACAATCTGTATCTCTGGATCCTCGTCCTCGTCCTCATCTAAAAGCCAAGCAATATCTTGATCATTCGCCTTTTCAGATGAAGAATTGAGTGATGGTAGAGGTACTGAGTCTCCGTCGGACACTCTTTCTTTGCCATTGCACTTGGGTGAACGAGCACCAGGAAGAACGAGGGTGGGAGCAGAAGACTGCTGAGGGGAAGTCGACCGGGACGGAGACGAGGAGGTGATTTCGATCACTTCATTGCACGGGGAGTGATTGGGAGCTAAGGTGCGGCAAGAATGATAGGGAGAAGCCAGCGAGCAACGAGGTGACGTGTGCACGATCCCCTTCGAGGTAGATGGATTAAGGTTAGATATATCTTGATCTATATCCATCTTGACATCAGCCTGCCGAGACAGACAGCCGCGTAGCAATGAATCTCCTTTGTTAGTTATGGATGGGTTGCGTTTCTTGGGGATCATTGTTCGTGACTTTGGCAAGGTTTTCTTCCGCGTGGAACTCGACTCAGGGGTAGAAACAGTTCGTCGAATATTAAGAAGACTCCCCTCTAGTTCCACATCCGTAGAGTCGTCGTCAGCAAGGGCATCATCAAATTCCGTCAACTTGGCTTTCTTCTTCTTCTTCCCCTTGACTAGCAAATCCGAAACGCTCACGAAGCTGCGGCTTGCGCCAGGAGGAATATTCCTGTCAATGTTGTCGTCCCTTTTCCTCTTCTTTCTGCTCACGGCCGGCCCCGCATCCTCCGTTGTAACCAAAGTCTTCTTTCTCTGTAATTGCTCGCGGACATATTCCTCAATTTCCATCCGTTTCTCCAGTACTTGTGGTCGCAAGTGATCAGGGAGTAGCCGTGGTACATCGCCGTACAGTTCGAGCTGATCCCCGCGGACGATGCATCTTTGTAGTTCACCGTACGTGTCATGTGCTTTGTCCCAATTTAGCTCCTCGCGGATCTCGGCAAGCAACACGTGCACATAACCATCACGCTTGCGCCCAGTCCGTCCAACGCGTTGAAGCTGTGAAATGCAGAGACTTGAGTCTACCCCTCTTTCGGAACAGGTAAAGAAACGGGAAGAAATGACATACCATGCGAATGGGTGTCTTTTGGGCATCATAACATACGATCATATCTACCTCTCCGATATCAAGACCCTCTTCTCCAATTGACGTGGAGACCAAAACGTTGAACTCTCCTGCTTTGAATTTTCTGATAACCTACGGGTGGAAATGAGAGGAAATATTACTTGTTGTTCTTATATCATACCTCTAACTGCTCTTTCTGAGCAAAGCCTTTCTTACCCTGTTTATCAACACCTTGACCAACAAAGCGCGTTGCCTTGAGTAGTGGTGATTCCTGGTTCAAGACCTCCACGATCTCGTCCACACACTCTCTGTATGTCACGAATACCATAGCTCGCGTACCGTGAGGTCCTTCTTCCTCTTCGTCTCCTTCAGAGATTCTTTGCCCAAAGTGTTGCACTAAAAGTGTTTTGAGGGTCTCCATCTTTGGATGCATTCCAAACCCCCCGGATCGTTTCTGGCCAGCTTCGAGGTCGGCAAGGAGCTTTTGAAATGTGGGATCTGACTTGAGTTTCGCAGATGTTTTCTTTCTCTTCTGTTCGGAACCTTCTTTATCGCGAATGAGGTCTTGCAGAGAATGAAGGCACATAGTAACACTGGCCTCCATCTATCAGCGTATACAGGATACGTGACAAAGACCGTCAATCGCACATCAGGGCAAAATTCGAGATAACCATACCAAATATGACATAGCCCGTGCCAAGGATGATATCATGGAGAGGGTTCCCATAGCCCATACGTGGGGACTACTTCGTTGAGTCGCGATACGTTGCATGATAGCCGTGGAACGGTATGGATGCATCTTGACGACATCCAATGGCTCCATAACGCCCTTAGCCACAAGGGGTTTTACAACCGACTACGAACAGTCAGAGCTGTTGATTCAGTAAGTAATCACAACGGACCTCCATGACAGTCTTGAGGAGCTGTTGAAAGTGAACGATGCTATCCGTCATCTTGATGATATGCTGCTTTACTTCCTATTTAAGATATTCAATATAAGGCCCCAGGATTAGCAACGAGTGAAAAACAACCTTCTTATGCATATACTCTCTTAGGTCAATGCTCCCTTCATCTCTGATCTCAATCCTACTGATGTGCAAAGAGTCTACAATCGCCTGGACTGCCTCGGGGGTGCTTCCGGGAGTCGCGGTAAGCGCTAGTACTCGAAAGTGTGAATTCTTCGCCATGAGGTAACGAATAACCTGAGCATATGCATAGTCGCCTGTACCCTTGTGTGCTTCGTCTACATCATATGGTATTGAGCAACACACATACTAAAGATTATAGAAATGTTACAGACCGATGACCATGAGGATAATATCGCGTGGATCACAATTTTCCGTCGTGAGGTCATTGATGAGTGTCTGCGGGGTCATGTAAAAGACGCGTTTCTCCTCCCACTATGGTGTGTTAACTTACAGTCTGCTTCACATACCGAATAAGGACGCACCATTCGTGATCGGTAAGCACGAGGGTTATTACCCGTCAGTTCCACTGCATCCCTGCCAGGAATACCACATGTCTGGTGGCAGGCATCAATCTGTTGAGCGACTAGGGGCTTCGTGGGGCCAACGAAGACCACCTTGCCCTCAGGGAACCAACGGTAAACTTGTACAAACCGCGTTATGTTCGATGTGGGGGCAGATATACACAAACTTACAGTTGAGCATTACTACACCAGCGATGAAGGTCTTTCCTAGACCAGTCGGAAGAGCCACCAGCGTGTTATCAAACAGACAATGCTGGACGATATTAAACTGGTAATCTCGTTTGGGTTTGTTGAGTGGATATATCCAATGCTTTGCCTCCAGCATGTCCACTTTGAGCTTCATAGGGGGAGTCTACAGGGGCCATGAATACGCAACTTTGCGGTGTCCAACAGACACACTCACCGGGCTTCAGTTTACAAGCCAAGTGCATGTAAGAGGTAGTGTCAACGCCAACACCAAGCTGTGAAAACCAAGAGACGCACCCGGCTGCAGCACAGTTAGTTCTGACCCATTCAAGTGGCACCTACTACGTACCTTGAATAAACGGAGCGGGAAACTGCTCAAACTCCACTTTCTCCCCTTCGTCTTCATCTTCTGCAGACTTTCCCTTTGGCTTGGGCTTCCTCCAGCCGGATTTTGCAAACGCGGTGTGATCCCACTGTTTGGTTTTAGGGGCTTGTTGACCGAAAGGGTTGCGATGGTCCGACTTTGATCTCTGCATCGGACCGCGAGAGGCGGGGCCAGCTTTGCTAGTAGATGCTGTGGAACTAGCGATATCTCCAAAGAGGGTTGTCTGAATGGAGCCCTTGGACGGGGGACGTGTCGCACGGCTGGGACCGCCAGCCTGGCCCTTGTATGCAGCGTCAATGAACGAGTCGAGACGCTGCAGCTCTGCCTCGTCGAGGTCGAGGGTCATGTCCGCGTACGAGTCCTCCTTCTCGATCTGTTTTGGGGGAGCCGGCCTGAATGCGAAGACGGGTTTCGGCGGGAGGTCGGCGGGAGGGTGGGTGGTGGGTTTTGGACGATGTGCCGCTTCGATGACATCGAGCTGGCTGAGGATACCAGAGTCGAGATCATCGGGGAAGTAATCGTCCGAGTTCATCATCGCGGGCGACGTGTCGCGTCGAGGTGGCCGTCGACAAGCAGCCTCCAGAGTCACGTGGTACATACAACCGTCGCTTCTCCGCGTCAACTCGGGTCTCGTCTCGGACATGTCTGCAGAAAGCATCGCGCGCTGGAATGCCATTCCATTGACGCGCCCAGAGCAAGACGAACAAGAACAGCCGGGCGCGTCCGTGCTCCTAAAGGTACTCTGCCATATTCCTTAGCCCCCTTGAAAACACGCCGTACTGCCCTCTTCCCTCCTCCTCTCCTCCAGCGATCAAGATCAGACCAAGGTGACGACACGGAGGACAGCGAGGACGACAATGTCTCGCTCGTCTCTCGCACGCCTTCCCCGTCCCCGGGAGATGCAGTCGATATCGACAAGTATGACGAATACATCAACCGTGCCCCGCGGGAAATTATCACCGTCGAAACCAAGATCAAGAACACAAACAAGGGATTTGCAATGCTCGCGAAACTCGGTTGGTCGGAGGGACAGCCCCTTGGGTTATTAGGAGATGGTAGGCACGAGCTTTCTTACGCTCGACCTAGCTTATAAAGTCCATCATCAGGACGTGTCGAGCCCATTCCTTTTCAGATCAAAAATGACTTGACTGGCCTCGGAAAGATTAATCAGGACGTCCGCATGATCGAGACCACCGTGTCGCAGAGGCGCGAGTTGGATTCTGAGCGTCAGCGCAAGGAAACACAAGACCAGCGCAAAGCCAGAGAAGTATACCACCGTGTCTCATTTGTTTGAGACTTGTTCTGATGACAGCCTTGTCACTGTCAGGATACTGTGGCTAAACGTGCAGCCGTCAAGTCAGAAATTACCGACACTCTGAGGCCATTTTTCTGCACTCTCTGCGAGAAACAGTTTCAAAATGTTGCTCAATATGATGAGCATACTAACTCCTATGCCCACCACCACAAGGCACGCTTGAGAGATATGCAAGCCAACGCTCGCTTAGTCAACCAAGAAGAACTGGAGAAACGCAAAGAAAAGGAACGAAGGAGAGAGGAAAAGGAGCTCAGGAAGCTTGCTAAAGCTCAAGGCATCAAGATGACGAAACCTGCTGCTGCGAGCCCCGCTCCTGTTTTGGTCCCTGAAAATGATACAGTGGGCTCGAGCGAAACAATGTCTGGTGGATTTAAAAGGGCTGGCTGGGCAGCGGTCACCACCGCATCAAAACCTCCCGACACAGACTCGAAGTGCTCGAATTGGTCAACAGTTGGTTCGGCTCCACCCTTGCCCACCCACTCAGCCCCACAACCTCCTCCTGGCGACGCTGCTCTTGTTGCGCCACCGGCTTCGCGATCGTTTCCGGTGTTTGACGCCCCCATGTTTCGTACCGGAGGATGGACATCTTTGGAAACCAGCAATTCTCGCTCTGCCCTTCCTCCGGCCTCACCTCCCCCACCATCAGTACCGCCCCCACCGCCTCCTGCGAATGCCCCCCCTCCTTCATCTCTTCCCCCAGATTACCATGAATCTCATGATCGTGCACCCATCCCTCCTACGGATCCTTTACCTCCGATAGGACAAAGTCGAGTACCGAACTCCGATTTCCACCCGTCCCCGCAGTCTGTCCCACCAACCTCATTAGGTGCCCCGCTGCCACCGCCATCAGTTGTACTTGCAAAGTCGGGTTGGCAGCAGTGGAAGCAAGGAAATAACACCAGACGCCGGTGATCTTGTATATACATTTACGTGTCACTGATTTAGTTTTGTCGTGGTTGCTTACAATTGATGCTCCAACTCATGCATGAGTGCTTCAAGTTGACTATCGCTACAGACGCCAGTCGACAATCTCTCGACGTGACAGCTTTTCTACTTGCTCTAGACGAAACACAACTGGTTGACTAGAATTAGCTGACTACACTGCTGTTCTTTAATTTGCTGATTGTATGTATGTACGAGGTTGCTGATGATCAAGGGAAACAATGAAAGTGATAAAAGCAAGTGCTTCGAAAAGAAGGTTATAAAGATCAAGAGTAAAGACGCTTTGCGATTATGAGAGAACAGTAACTAGAAGTCCTCGCCACCAGTCGCATGAAGAGTAAAGAAACAAATGCCCAAATACAATAGAGCACAGAATCAGTCGGATTCACTCCCCGAGCTCTCGTCAGAACTCGAGTCCGAGGAGTGGTCACTGTCATCATGTCGGGGGATGGGAACAGAGGTAGGAACGGTCGCGTTTGCTGAAGGGTTGTCAAACAACTTCATACGCTCCTCCAGTTGCCGAATCTTCTCTGCCTCGACGTTCTCGTCCATGCTCTTGCGTTTGAGGCCGCCAGTACCAGTACCCTTCCCAGTCGCACGACTACGCTTCTGAGGGGGTTGCCGTAGGGGCCGCAGCACGAAGTTGTACAGCTTTGTCAAGACGTTCACAGGTAAAAGGTCGATCTCAATCTCGATCTCCTCGGTACTCTGAAAGTAGAGTCAGACCCAGCATATCCTTAAGGAAGCGAAATCGCTCACATCGCGGATCTCAGGGACGCCCTCGTGGATGATTTGAATGACCTTCTCCAACTTCTGCCCATCAAGTTTCGCTATCGCCTCGCTCAGGTCTTTCTTCTGATCGAACGATAACGTATCGTCCTCTGGAACCTGCTTCTTTGCTTTCCGCTTCATGGTACCATTCCCAGCGTTAGCAACTTTGGCGTTGCGGGAGGCAACGGATTTAGAGGTCGAGACAGCAGTAGGTTTCGGCTCCTTCTTTTTCTTTTTCTTCTCCTTGGGAGGCTGGTTCTTCAATGCAAGTAGATTGCCCCGCATGGACTCAATTTGCGCCTCCATTGTCGCAATCCTACCTGGGGAAGAGGATGTCAGTACAAGGTCATTGTCTAACGCAGGAATGGACACACGGTTGCGCTCCTCCTCCGACTCGTCTTCCTCTTCCTCCTCTTCCCCCTCGCTTGCCTCCCGTAGTGATGGAAGATTCTTCCACTTCTCATCAAAAAGGCGCTGCAGTTCGATACCTGCTTGATTGACAGGCGTACCAGCTGGATTGAAAGAGAAACAATTTCGAATCATGAGCTTGAAATCATCAAAGAACTTGGACGCATTCGAGTACTCGTGATTCTCCAGTTTCTTCCGCATGGTGGACAAGTCCATCGGCTTTTTGATGATCTTAAAATACGTTGGTATGTCCAACTTGACAGGATCTGTGATACTCCAATGAGCAGCGGGATGAAAAATATGTGCATGGCACTCACCAACTGGCTCGTAGAATGGATGTGCAATTGCCCAGTGTTGTTTGCGATGCAACTCTGCCAAGAGCTTTACGCAAAACTTGAGCTGCTCTGCCGAACCATTATCCTTGACCGCTTTCGTTTTCCGCAGTTTCTTGGGTGCGTCAGCATATGGTAGATCCTTCGGAGGAGGAGGGTGAATTTCTCTCTTTGGGCGTGCGGACGCTTGCTCAGCATCATTGCGACGAATTACGGGGACAGAGGTGGACGCGCGTCGAGCAGGGGCAGAAGGTGCAGAGTTGACTTTCTTAGTGGGCGCTGGAGGTGGAGGAGTGGGGATTTTTACGGGAGGTTTGACCTACCATTGAGTTAGTATTTGTTCGAATAAGACTATCGACACTCACATACCACTTGTGGTGGTGGTAGGTTCTTTATTTGCTTGTCAAACACAGATTCAACGTGTTTACCCGCCTTGCTTATGGCATGATCCGGCCCATTGAACGTAAGGCAATTGGCAAACACCAGACGGACATCGGTAATGAACTCGTCGGCATTGCTATAACGAGGGTTATTAGGATTCGAATCGGGTTTTTGGGGGTTGGAAGACATAAGCTTGCGCTCAATGGTCCCGAGATCCATTGGGTTCTTGATGATGGTAGGGTAGTGAGGGATATTTAGAGCGACGGGGTCAACAGGATGGAGGAACGCCGATGCATCTTTTATCTTTTTCAGCGAACGGACAGTGGAAAGACAAAACCGATGCTGCTGTACACTCAGTGTAGCTGCGCCAACAGGAGTAGGTGGAGCGGGAGCTGGACTGGAGACGACCTCCTCATTCATCTGAATGGAAGAGCCTGTGACGGGAGGAGGAGAGGCAGTCTTGATGGATCGACAAAGTGTCAGCATGTGAAGATGAGAGCACAAGGCTTGGCTCACGTTGGCGATAGAAGCTTGATCGGCGTCAGAAAACTTGCGTGCTCGTTTTGCCGGCGGAGGTTTTGCATCATCGTCCACATCCGCGTCTACTTGTTGAGGCGAGACGACGTGATTCGGCGAACGATATGTGGCGAACGAATCGTTAGGTGAGGCTAGCTTGACGTCGGTTGTTTCTACATGACCGTTAACGTGTGCCGCTTGTTCCATATTCACGTCGCCATCTACGTCGGTGTTGGGTGTGGGAGAGGGGATCTTGCCGTTGGGAGCGCCATCTGGCGATGCGGGATTAGATAGGAGCACGTCCTGCACGACTGCCTCTGGCGTCTCTGCCATCTTGACATCCTGAAGGGCATCTGGCTGTACTGGGGGTGGTGGTGGGGTTGCAGTGGGGGGTCGAACGAGAACAGCGGCTGCTCAGATAAGAGGGACGGCAGACGGGCAGGGAAACGGGGATACGAACCTGTGTCTGAGGGGGAGATGGACATGGTAGCGGGAGAGTCTAGTGAGACATGTCCGTTTAAAAGTGAATCTTTTTTGTGTTTAGGGTTAGCTAAGGGGAAATTTGAATATAAACTATCTATCACGTGTACCATTGTTGTCGGGTGGTACGTCGGTGGAGGGGGCGGGCGGTGTTGGTTTGTCATCAATTCCGACGGTGGGCGCGTTGTATTGAGCAGCGTCGGTCGCGTTCATCGGTGGCGCGTGACAATTTTTGTCACACTGCGTGACGGGTGCAGAGGGGGAGGGGAGTTTTCGATTTGTGGGGCATCGGCAGCCACCCATTGGGTCTTTATAGGCGACCGGAATTAAGGTTCGATCTCAAACCAGCGCAGGGACCATCTAAAATACTTACTCACACCCATCACTCACTCAAACTCTCCTTTAGAAACAACTCAATACCTAACGTGTACAGCCTAGCATGCGACTCCAACCATCCTATGATTCCTCCTCGTCCTCCTTGACCTGCGCAAACACGGGCTTGGGTTGGTTTTGTCGCCACGCTGGGAAAAAAAAAAAAGAAGACGGAAACAGCCGCCACGTCAGCCGGCAGATCTATACAAACACAGCAACACAGTTTTTGGATCTCCGCCGGGGCAACCTTCCAAATTTGGCGCTCCGCAGCGTGAAGGGGATGCAACGCAAAAACAGGGCGAAAACGACCAACATGCTCACCTGCAGTCCATTGTGGGTCTTTCTCCGCCAGTTCCGCATACTTGAGGAGCGCTTCCCGTGGCTGTAGTGGTAGAGAAGATAAGTCACCGTCGCACAAAACAATAGATGCGTCGCATCACGTGACACGATGCGAATTAAGGATGTTGGTGTCAAAGGAGCTCAGAAAACCGGATCCAGTGCAACTGGCGCATGCAAGCAGGAATGTAAGAACAACAAATCACTCACATCTTCGTCCCGTGTCGTATCCCGTACCAAGTTTTGAACGACGTGCTGGGTCGCACTCGCCCCAACGCGTCCTCCCTTGCCGGGTCCGGTCACCGGCAGCTCCGGTCTTCGACTCTTCCGTGGATCTAGTCGGTCCTTTTCCCTCTTGCGCTTTGTCCCTTTCACAATGCCATCCCCATCCTTAAACATCGGCAGCGCGTGTGGCGTCAGAATTGCTGGTGCTGCGAGTGCGTCCGACATATCTTCTACCGTCGGTCGCTTAGGTGCTCCCTTTGATAATAGGAGCTTCGCGCCATGAGTCGATGTCTCTGGCGAATATAACACTGATATCGTTCCACTCGAAAGCCCCGCAACAATCTGGTTGATCTTGGAATGCCAGACTACCTTCACCGGGGTCGACTCCATTTCAAGCTCCTTGACAACACCCAGGTCCGTTCGGCTGAGGAACAAGAGACGTCCCAGTGTACCTTTGGATGTGGCGCCGACGCCCGTGAGTATGTATCTTTCGTCAGGACTGAATACAGCATTTGTCCCAGGATAGAGGGTCGTCGTTTCAGAACGCGTCGTCACAGGTCGTTTAAAGGAACGGATATCCCATACTGAAAAGCAGCGTTTCAAGGACCTGGCTCGTTTGGGAAGGTATCACACATACTTTTGACAGTGTCATCACCTCCTCGAGTGAGGACGGTCCGGCCATCCACGGAGAATACGACGGAGGCGGTCTCAGTCATCTTTGCATGAGCGCCCTCAACGGTCATGTTCGGGCGTACAAAGTTGGATGAGGATTGCCACATATGTAGTGCGCCGTCCAGGCAAGCTACAGGAAAAAACATAGATATAAATTATCAAACACTACAGAATTGGTATTGTAGGCGTACCACCGCTGATAATGTTTCCATCCGGAGAGTACGCACATGCTGTGACCTTTGTCCGTGCTCCTCGCTCTTTCGACTTAACGACGATGACTGTCTTCTGCTTGCGCTTATTCTCCACGTCCCATATTCTACGCAACTTGGTACTCATCAAGAAGGACTAGAAGTAGGCTCACCTAATGGTCGAGTCAGCTGAACTCGTAATAAAGAGCTGCTGATCCCGTGGATGCCATGAGCATCCCGTCACCTCGCCAACGTGTCCCCTGTTACGATGGTGTCAAAATTGCACTACAATACTACCAGCAATGATTCATACGTACGCAGTGTGCTTCATGTCTCTGATGTACATGTCACCCTTGATAAAAGTTGCTCTGGGATTGATTAGTACACAGCAATTGCACGATGGAACAAAGGTACATACACTTCTTCGCCGTCGCGATCATAGAGTCTGGGCTGGAGAGTAGCAGGGATAACGAGAATCTGTTGCCCATTGTTGGAGAACTTCACGTCATTGACCTTACGAAAGTATGAGGACAGTGGTTCCTCCGAGAGGTGAAAAAGTGAACACACGTAGTAGCTGCCTGCTGGCTCCCATGTCTTAAACGACCTCGGATGGGAATTCATTCCACCGAAATCCCAAAGCTTGCAGTCGTAATCGTGCGACCCACTGAGCACACGTGCACCACTCGAATCTAGTGCAAGGGCTGAGATGACCTTGGTATGCTCTTTGAGCGTTGCCTCATGAGTGACAGGGAACTCAGGCGGGGTAGAAAGCGAGGGGGAAGTAGGGTCATATTCGAACTCCTCTTGTTCTGTATCTACACTATCGTCTGAGGTGTCTTCTTCTGGTCCGTCAGAAATCACGGATGGCTTTGTGGGTGGAACCGGCGCTGGTAGGCTAGCCCCAATCTCTGGGAGACAGGGAACAATCTTACTTGACTGTAGCTCAGCAGCCTGTTTTGCCTGAGAGTGAAGAAGTAGATAGTTAGCACGACGAACGAGACTGGTATGGCTACTGACGGTGACAGCCTGTCTTTTCGCCGCGTCGAAGCGGGATGGATCAAGGTCGCGTTTCTTGGCAGCCTTGCCGAAGCCAGATATCCCCATGGCCGCAAAGACGTCCATGTCGGTCACAGTGTTGTGCGTGATGGTTGAGAATGAGATAGGTGTCCGTGGTCAATGGGCCGTCCACACCATTTTCATCTACGTACCCCGACCACTCACCACGACTACATACATACTACGTTCATCACCACGCACAACGACAGACATGTTGAAGCGGCAGCGCCCAGTGACGCCACCCCCCTCGTCGCTCGGTGACTCTCCTTCGTTTCTCCCAAATGGTCCTGCCAGACCACCGCAGCCATCGCACACCGTAGATCTATTCCACCCTCGTTTCAAACGGCAGCGCACACAACCTCCACCGCTAGATGGTGTCCTGAGGGGTTGGCTAGAGTCGGAATCCCCTGGTCCACATTGGGAGAGCGACGGTGAAGAGGATTGGATAGAAGATCCCCCCATGGTGTCTGTATCGCCGCTACCTCCACCAACGACAGCAAATCAGTACAAGGATGCGAACAATCTTCTCCATGAACTACATATACTTAATCAACACAGGCTGCTGTTCGCTCATTCTCCTCGAGATCGGTCTTTGAACCCCAGCCCTAGAGTATCACTACCAACTGCGCACATACACGCACAAGAGCCTATAGTGGGTCACAGACCAGCACCCTGGATCAACAAATCCCCTTGTCATTCCGCACTCCCGCAGTTTTCTCGTGATGGACTCGCAGGCCGAAGTTGTAGTATTGAATCTGCAAGAGAGAAAGGACTTGTCGAAGAAGTACAATGCGTGCGGCAACGTTATGAGGGTGCCAACAGGTATTATGCTTTCTTCTGATAATGGCTGGAGTCGTACTGAACCGCGACCTCAGACTACTTGGCTCGCTATTTCTTTCGCGCAGACGTGAGGTGGAAGGGGTGACTTCCTCCACTGATTCCGACTCTGGCCCCAGCAGATGACATCTTTGGACTGACCCGTATGACCATCTCGTCTGTCCTACCATCTCCGCATCATCTGTTCATGCCATTGCATTCTCGACTCCATGCCTGAGTGTACCATATAGTGCATGTATCTATGTACATGTGCACCAAACGTGCACCGCTTTGCACCCTAGTGTATTGTACGTGGTCCACCTGGTGGCTCCTCCGAGTCATCACTCAGTACTCAACGTTCATCCGTGCGGGCCTTTCTGTCAGGTGGGCGTGGATACGTGCACCATATCATCGGCACCACCTCGTTCCCGCAGCGTCGAACACTCGTTTATGTGCACCTCTCGGTCCAACACCACCTCGCATGTGGATACTGGCAGTGGGCACTATGTAACATGCATATTATCTCACACCTGTACCACGTCTTCAACGTTTCAACACTCACCAGTGTCGCCGGCGGGAGATATTGGTACGTATCTGCACGATCTCACTCACCATCCGCGGTGCCATCACTTCTGGTCGCTACGTGAGAGTCCGAAAGAGACAACACTCACTGCGGAAACGAGTTTTAAACTCGATCTGGTTATCATCCAGATAAGGAATCTACCTCGTCTACAACCAGAGTCTAGATACAACTTGTAAACATTAGAACCGGAATCCAGAACGACGCAAATTCGGGACTCTAACGGAACACAGATAGCAGTCGAGTCCCATGCTCCAGATCTTCTCATTCTGGGTAACCAGACTCGAGATAAGCTCTGGATTTACGATGTATCTCGTTTCTCGAAGTCCCATTGCACTCGGACTTGCATCCAGATAGATTACAGTTAGGTAGCTATGTGTGTAGATATGGATCCCCCAGGATCCCCCCCCCCCTGGGCTCGGGATACCTCCCCTGCCTCTACACAAAATCCGCTCCCGTCCTCGACCCAGTAAGTACTCTCGACCCTCAACGTGATGAATCATTTTCCGCTTCGTCCAGACGGAGCCTCTAATGTTGACCGAGGAAGTAGTATGCCACAACCCCGAGGCGGGGAACACCTTTCACCGCTCACAGGTCGTTCCCAAGAAAACTTGCTTGGGGGGAATGGTCGTGAGACGGACTTTGCGTCAGGAATGCTAAATCAACAGACGGTACGTTAGACTTGGGCTAAAGGAAGAAAACTCAGACTCACAACCTTCAACAGACACCCAGACAGCGACTTGGGATGTTGCCACCCATGCAGATGGATCGATTTCAAGACACGTCGCTGCTATTTGGCAACCAGAGACATGATTTATCGTAAGTTTACATGGCCCTTTGAGCGTTGGGGGGTAACTCACGACCTTTTGGTTATGATAACCTTCGGCTCCCACAGTGAATCCACGTCACGTTCACACTCTGTTGGACTCGAGCATCACGGTGGTCATACTCCTTTGCTTGACTACACTAGAGGATATTCAGTTCCACCGACATCCCACCATCAGCTGAACTATCAGGGCTCACCACATCAGATGACTTGGTGACTGGGCTACTGAGAAATCACAAAAAATATCTTCTTCTTTTACGGGAGCGGCAGACGTTTGAAATGCGCGCAGCGTTTTTTCTCCATCGGATACAGGTTTCTCGGACGAGATGAAGGTAGGTGAGGGCCGAAGTTCAATAGTCTACATATATCAATATTACTACTAGTTGTTTTGATTGTGAAAGGGTGCACTTACCAAAGGGCCCGGAAACTCTGGCGCGTACGTGAGCCAGTATATTTCATGGTGTTTGAGGGGTACCTCTATGCATATCTTATTCTCGAAAAGCCCTGCCGGAAGGTCGTCCGAAGGCATATGAAGTGAGTGAGTACTAGGTGAGCGAGTACTAAGTGAGCGAGTAGGAAGACTTAGCGAAAAAAAGTCCAAAGCAAACACGTACACATCCGTGGATCTGGTTAATAGCAAGGATCTGGTTAATAGTGATAACTGGATGGAGTTCATGTAGGGATTCTGGGTGTATCTGGAGAGCTCCAGTTTGAGAAATAGAGGCACAAACTCGATATGGTTGCTATCCGGCTATACTTGGGGGAGGTTGAAACATTTGCTCGTGAACAGCCTCGGATCCGGATGTAACCACACCGGGTTACTTAGATCCCAGTAACTAATACATATACTGTCCGAGGTACTGAGTGTAACCACTCAGTATCGTCTGCCTTTTGGCTTAGCGGCTAAGCGCGGCGGTCTAGTCGTTACACCGGATTTGCGTCTGGATAGGTGGTCTTGCTCCGGATGATTCAGTTATCAACACTATCTCAGTACGGTTACAATCCAGTTATAAACTCGTTTCCGCAGTGACTGTTACTACCCCATCTGTCTCCCAATGAGCTAGATTCTGTGCAAAATATCATCGTGTACCTATACCTCCTACTTTGTTATCACAATACACCCACACATCTACTTTTGCATTACTATTCCCGAAGGGCTCGCTTGTATCATGCATACCTCCGAGTCGTGGCCGACAGGCGTCAGTAGTCGACAAGAGCATCAGGCATTGATTTTAGCATCTACTCGACCGCCTCTGAAACATGACCAAGGCCCAGATTTACCTCACGTTCCAATGCACGACTGAGCTCTCGCTTCAAAAGATCACCCATCCCTTCTCCGTCCCGAGAGTATCGCCAGTCGTCTGTGGATGACACATAGTCATATCGCTTGGGTCCACTGATCATCCCAACGAAATCAATGTCCATGAGCGGAATTCGGCGATTCATTCACGCGTAGAACCGCAAGTGCATCAAGCCCATCGTCATGGAGTAATGTTAGGAGGAGGTCAAAAGGTTTATAGAGATAAAGGTGAGAAAAACACCGAGTCACGGAAGGGAATAGGCGAACCTGACAGGGGACGAAAGCCAAATTTGCTTGTTAGGAGGCTGCTTATTGATTACATATGTCCCATTCGAACCGAGGTTGAGTGTCAATACACCACCCTGCAATGATGACCATTAGCGATTTGCGACGCCGTGCCTCGCGCCCGTGATTCTCGTCGGGCTCACAGGCTAGGGTGGTCGCCCCGAAACTTACGTGGTAGTCGACTTCGAAACCCTCGTTGGCTATTTCGTCCAAAAGGTCTTCTAGTCGTTCGAGCAAGGACATCATAGTTGCATCGGCAAGAGCATGGTAGCGATCCATGGGCAAGTCACTGCGATAATTCAGCGTTCAGGATTTCAATGAACTCGGCACAAAAAGAGTTGCACACCTGTGGTTGATATGAAGTGCAGGCGTACTAAGTACTCGTCTGCACAGACAAGCTTGCAGCGCGTAGGTGGAGTGCGTTGGAAAAGCATATCTGGTGGGCAGTATAACAGTATGGGCTGTTGACAGGAATATACCACCCTCTGCGCGTGACAACGTACGTTGCGACAAAAGCCTAGGAAGAGTTCGGGAGAGCATGGTAATACCAACAACCCGTGGAAGACGAAAATGGCAATTTCGAGTATGTAATAGCTAACTTGAGTCTTGAGGCCTGCAACCGGGGTGATTAGGAATGATGGAATTGAATGAAACTATGATTGAACTATGAGAACTTTCAACAGAGTTGGTATTCAATATCAACTATGTTTATGGTCTAATACAACGTCTTCGAGACGATAATCAATATTCGATGATGGCCCTGATGCTCAGGCCTATGAGCTAGAATTGCCAGCTCCTTCGCGAGACACCCAGTCGAGCCAAGATCCCTCATAATTGAGAATACTATGCAAGAATCAAGTATCAGGAATAGATATATCGAACTGAAGTGCCCACTTTTCATAACCGTTTCTCTTGGCGATATCACACGCAGAGGCACTTCTCTTGCCACTTCTGCAGTAGAAGACAATTTCTTGAGCTTTTCCTGGCTTGTCAAAGCCGTGTTGGCTACGGAAAGCCTGAGCACTTAAGTTCAGGGAGTTGGAAAGTACTGAAAGCGGGAGGTTCACGGATGAGGGAATAGACCCCTGCATCACTTCGTTGAGTTCCCGGACATCAATGAGGTACGCATCCTAGAGTAGGAAGCATGGAAGTCGCGAATGCGGCAGAGGGGGTGAAACCGTACGTTACCAGGGCTCAGAGTTCTTGGCTTGAGCTGCTCGTAGGTGAGAATAGGGCTTTTCCAATTCTCTTGCAGCTTGTCATTGAGTTTGCGAGCAGCTTTGAGACCCTCTTCATCGTTGGCTTTGGACGACTGGAGGCGAGCAAGGAACTGAAATGATGGAGCTACGACCCTGCGGGCGAGGAGTGCGGGTCGAACGGATGAGCGTGAGGCCTCGATCAGTGCTGCTCGGAGCATCTTGGGAGTAAACTAACAAGCAGGTATGATCACGTGCGGGTTATCATGAAGTGGACTTTGGGTTACTCGTTCGCTTCCGGATAGACACTTAGATTCTCCCATGTACTGTATAAGAAGTTGAAAAGTCTGACGAAGCATCACCGGTCACCCATGAGGTTTTCCCTTCCCTTACCAGTCTTGGTCGTGTCCGTTGTGAGTACTACCTGTTCATCTTTTTATTGTTTTCCCTTGTGGTCACTATGTTGCCCCACTATGCATGATCACTACCCCACTGCATAACTAATTCCTGCATCGTGTCTCCAAGTGTATGTAACATTGCCTTAGATTGATGCGTGTCTCTGCAGTTAAGTCGGTCTCACCGCGCAACGGTCTTTCGTCAGTTGCGCAGTACATTCTTCATTCCCAGTGAAAACTGGGTATGGCCCTAATGGGCCATATGTGACCAGGTGTCAAACCGTCCGCAGCCGTATGGCTACGTATTGAATCTAGATATGTGTGATACAACGTGTATGTAGATCGATAACAATCAGAACGACATCTTCCCCTCCATCTCCCTATTGTGTTGACAATCCCCTCTGTCACACCACTGTGTCGACTGTCGATTTGACAATCCCACCGACGCTATGTTGACGTCGTTGAGGGAACTCTTACATCATCACAGTTTTACCTGACACTCTGGTTCGCTGCCATCTCCATCTGCTGGACTCTGATAAGAGAACAACTTGCAGAAGGGGTACTATCAATGCATATCAACACCTCGCATTGTCTGAGTTCTCTAAATTCAAGCAATTCCACTTATTATGTAATGTTCCTATTGATTTTGCTTTCCATGTGATTACTTCAACGCGTTCATTGAAATCCTGTTAGTTCCCTCTCCCTCCATGACTGTGTTTATTAGCAAGTCCTGCAGTCTGCCCGCCCACCGTTCACAATACCTATGGTGAGGTCTCGGATTCATCTTCATAGCAGCTGAGTTGTCCAATGACACAGGCAAAGCAGCAACTTGGTCAAGTCCAGACAACAGCCGGAGTCGTCCAACGAATCATCCAATGACACTCAAGCAGTGTGACCACTACAGGTTCGTATGATGTGCCGTTCTGGGCTTGACCGTCTCCAACGATGTCTTTTGAACCTGCTCCATGCAGGTTGTGGTCTCCTCTACTACGGTCAAAACTACCTCATATATCCTTCTGCCTTCCTTCCCGGTTCTCGTACAGGTCCATCGTCTCTTTCATCGGTTGTTGGTACATCTCGTAAGCTTGTCGCATCCGCTCAGAGGTCGATGTCCCGACCAAGTATGGATTGGTCTACAAAGACCTTGGGTTGCGCACCGAAGACAGCATGCCTACCTACTTATGCAGCGCAGGGAAATCTCCCATACCCATGCCTTGCACATAGAACCGAGGACCAATCCAACGAAGGCATACGCCTTCTCGATTTCGTCTTTGCGCTTGTGTCGCACAATGCCAGACATGGCAGCATAGTTTGCGGCGACGCGACCGACCATGATCATGTTTCACAGCAATGGCAGTAATCATGACCATTGAATACCTTTGACTTGATTTTTTTTTTGTCAGGATGCGCTGTAACGTGCTCATGTTGTCTTATCGGGGGTTTGTGTTCATGTTCGTGCCAGGTGGTTCCATCCTCTATAGACGCACAGACCACCCTCGAGTTTGTTACATCCCATCTCTCTCGCTGTTGTATTTGTTTTTTTTCTGCAAGCTTACGACACAGAGGCCAAGGACTTGGTGAGTAAACGACAATACCACGTTCTTTACTAATAATTTGTGTAACAGGTTGCCAAGAACGCTTGGACAAAGGATGGTTACAACGGCCAAATTTATCAGGTCGCTTCGAATCAGCTACATGCACGCATTTCAAGAATTTGACCTCGTTCGCTTCGCTGCCTTCACTCATCTTATCTTTGCCAGTTTCCCCAGCTTCGTCATCGGTTCACTGCTTTCCCTCGTTTCGCTGCTTTCCTTTGTGGATTTCACTGCCTTCCCATCGCTCTTTCAGTGCACCAATACATGTTTTCAAGCTGTCTTCTTTTGTGGATTGGTTTCGTTTCAGATTCGTATTTGTAGTGATGCCTGATGTACCACACTGCCCCGATTCGTGATATCCAGATCTCTTTAGCCTGAAATATCTGGTAATATGTCGAGATAATCCGGAAAACTTACATACGGTGCCCCTACGTACGTCCCGTACATGGGGTGCCCGCGGGGAATCCCGGGGTCGTGCTCGGTTGCCTGATTCGGCAAGTGTGCACGTGCACTTCGCCCCTCACGCCGACCGACGGAGTGTGCTCGGCCAACGAGCGCGCTCGTTCTCGACGAGGGTGGGGTGGACTCTCGAGCGGAATGGACGGCAGACGGTCGGGCTCACCGACCGGGTGGGTACACAGAGCCGTGGGAGGGAAAGGACGTGGTTATCCATGTCTGTGATGTATTGGTCGGTATCTACTCGTATTTGATGTCTGGCGATCTCGCACGAATGAAACCGAGCAGTCCGAGTGGCGAGAACCTGGTTCCGACTTCGTCGGGCGACAGAGCATGCCTGTTGGGGTCCACGACCGAGCAGTGGGATCCCGAAAGCTGCTGCTCGGGTGTGCCGCTCAGCGACCGTTTCTGCGAATAGCCGAGATGCGGAAAGAAAATAAAAGTACCAACAAAGAAAAAAAGTACAGGGCCAGCCAATCAGCAGGCGAACGTACGAAATCGACCAATCAGAGCGTTCCGTACCCTGTAAGTTTTTCGGTGTAAAGCACTTTACGCACTTTACTGCACTTCACACCGTGTTTCCCCACTTTACGCTCCATCCCGTGCGGGCACATCCAGGAACGTTCGCTCGCATGTTAGCCGTTACTGTCCTTTTCAGGTAACTTGGCATCGTGAGAAATTTGTGTAAAATTTCACCTCTCATCCCCTCTCCATCGTAGCGCTTCAACGCCTGGCTGGAATTCGACGGAAGTGGTACCAGTCGACTCG